>JAXCGZ010008839.1:0-5000 GCA_037179515.1 Halocaridina rubra
CATATTTAAGGAGTCACTGGAGTCGGGGGAGATTCCAAGATGCTGGAAACAAGCAAATGTGATACCTATCTTCAAAAAGGGAAGGAGGGATACGGCTCTGAACTATAGACCAGTTTCCTTGACCAGCATAGTTTGCAAAGTTATGGAGAAACTACTAAGGAAACATATCTCTCTTCACTTGGAATCCTTCAACTTTTTGTCAGTGAGGCAACATGGCTTCAGAGAAGGTAGATCAACAGTAACAAACTTATTAGAATTTTATGATGAGGTAAGCCAAATCTTACAGGAAAGAGAGGGTTGGGCAGATTGCATATTCCTAGACTTCCAGAAAGCGTTTGACACTGTTCAACATGGGAGACTTATTAGGAAGCTGCAATCAATGGCTAGAATAGGTGGAAATGTCTTGGAATGGATAAAAACTTACTTAGAAGGAAGGGAACAGAGGGTTAGAGTAAGACACTCAGTGTCTGAATGGAGAAGAGTTAGTAGTGGAGTTCCACAGGGTTCAGTTTTAGGGCCACTTTTGTTCCTTGTATATGTAAATGACCTACCAGAGTCTGTAAATTCATTCATGAATATGTTTGCAGATGATGCAAAGATTGTGAAGAAAGTAAAAAACGAGAACAATGGTAGAGAACTTCAGGAGGATCTAAATAATCTGCATGAGTGGTCAGAAAAGTGGCTAATGAAATTCAATACCTCAAAATGTAAGGTAATGAGAATGGGTACAAGTGCAAGAAGGCCCAAGCTTGACTACTCGGTGGCTGGAGTACAACTTCAGGAGACAGAAAATGAGAGAGATCTAGGAGTAAACATACTGGCAGATTTGTCTCCAGAAATACATATAAATGGCGTAGTAAGGGCAGCATATGCATTCTTATCAAATGTAAGGGTAGCCTTCAGGCACATGGACAAGGAAATGTTCAGAAATATTTATGTAACCTATGTGAGGCCAAAACTCGAATATGCAGCCCCCTTTTGGAATCCGCACTTGAAAAAGCACATAGCTAAGCTTGAAAAAGCTCAAAGACATGCCACGAAACTGGTGCCAGAAATACGCAATCTCGGTTATGATGAGAGGCTGAGGGAATTAGACTTGCCATCACTCGAAGCTAGAAGAGTAAGGGGGGATATGGTGACAGTCTTTAAATTCCTTCATGGTTATGATAGAGTGGATAGGGATCGATATTTCGATATGGCTGGCTCTAGAACTAGAGGTCATAGTTTGAAGCTTCGTAAGAAAACTTGTTTGCAGGATGTAAGGAAATACTTTTTCAGTGTAAGAGTAGTTGATAATTGGAATTCGCTAAGCGAGGAGGTAGTTAATGCTATCTCAATCCATAGTTTTAAGGACAGGTACGATAAGTATCACTAAGTCTAAAATGGAACCGATCAGGAGACGGGAAGATACGAGCTTTGGGCTCTTTCCCGTAAACACAATTAGGTAATCACAAATAGGTAATCACGCACACACACACACACACACACATATATATATATATATATATATATATATATATATATATATATATATATATATATATATATATATATATATATATATATGTATGCATGTATGCATGTATGCATACATACATACATACACACACACACACACACATATATATATATATATATATATATATATATATATATATATATATATATATATATATATATATATATATATATATATATATATATATATATATATATATATATATATATATATATATATATATATATATATATATATATATATATATAATATATATATATATGTATGTATGTATGTATGTATGTATGTATGTATGTATGTGATTACCTAATTGTGATTACCTAATTGTGTTTACGGGAAAGAGCCCAAAGCTCGTATCCTCCCGTCTCCTGATCGGTTCCATTTTTAGACTTAGTGATACTTATCATACCTGTCCTTAAAACTATGGATTGAGATAGCATTAACTACCTCCTCGCTTAGCCAATTCCAATTATCAACTACTCTTACACTGAAAAAGTATTTCCTTACATCCTGCAAACAAGTTTTCTTCCGAAGCTTCAAACTATGACCTCTAGTTCTAGAGCCAGCCATATCGAAATATCGATCCCTATCCACTCTATCATAACCATGAAGGAATTTAAAGACTGTCACCATATCCCCCCTTACTCTTCTAGCTTCGAGTGATGGCAAGTCTAATTCCCTCAGCCTCTCATCATAACTGAGATTGCGTATTTCTGGCACCAGTTTCGTGGCATGTCTTTGAACTTTTTCAAGCTTAGCTATGTGCTTTTTCAAGTGCGGATTCCAAAAGGGGGCTGCATATTCGAGTTTTGGCCTCACATAGGTTACATAAATATTTCTGAACATTTCCTTGTCCATGTGCCTGAAGGCTACCCTTACATTTGATAAGAATGCATATGCTGCCCTTACTACGCAATTTATATGTATTTCTGGAGACAAATCTGCCAGTATGTTTACTCCTAGATCTCTCTCATTTTCTGTCTCTTGAAGTTGTACTCCAGCCACCGAGTAGTCAAGCTTGGGCCTTCTTGCACTTGTACCCATTCTCATTACCTTACATTTTGAGGTATTGAATTTCATTAGCCACTTTTCTGACCACTCATGCAGATTATTTAGATCCTCCTGAAGTTCTCTACCATTGTTCTCGTTTTTTACTTTCTTCACAATCTTTGCATCATCTGCAAACATATTCATGAATGAATTTACAGACTCTGGTAGGTCATTTACATATACAAGGAACAAAAGTGGCCCTAAAACTGAACCCTGTGGAACTCCACTACTAACTCTTCTCCATTCAGACACTGAGTGTCTTACTCTAACCCTCTGTTCCCTTCCTTCTAAGTAAGTTTTTATCCATTCCAAGACATTTCCACCTATTCTAGCCATTGATTGCAGCTTCCTAATAAGTCTCCCATGTGGAACAGTGTCAAACGCTTTCTGGAAGTCTAGGAATATGCAATCTGCCCAGCCCTCTCTTTCCTGTAAGATTTGGCTTACCTCATCATAAAATTCTAATAAGTTTGTTACTGTTGATCTTCCTTCTCTGAAGCCATGTTGCCTCACTGACAAAAAGTTGAAGGATTCCAAGTGAAGAGAGATATGTTTCCTTAGTAGTTTCTCCATAAGTTTGCAAACTATGCTGGTCAAGGAAACTGGTCTATAGTTCAGAGCCGTATCCCTCCTTCCCTTTTTGAAGATAGGTATCACATTTGCTTGTTTCCAGCATCTTGGAATCTCCCCCGACTCCAGTGACTCCTTAAATATGATACTTAGTGCCACTGATATTGTGTTTGCGCATTTTTTAAGCACATGAGGGGATATGTCATCAGGACCTGTAGCTTTATGAACATCTAAATCCATCAGCGCTTTGCATACCTCTGTGGCTGTAAGGTTGATGTTCTCTAATACCGGCCCTTGAGCTTCTATCACTGCAATCTGAGGGGGTGGGGTATTTTCTACTGTAAATACTGACTGAAACTCCTTGTTCAATTCTTTGCAGATCTCTTCGTCCGTCTCAGTGATGCTTCCATCCGCTATCTTTAGCCTTAAAACCTGTTCTTTTACCTTCAGTTTTCCTCTGATAAAGCTGTGGAAAAGCTTGGGATTTTCTTTAGCCTTCCTGGTGATGTCCCTCTCATAATCTCTCTCTGCCTCTCTCCTTTTACTTAGGTAGTCATTTCTTGCTCTTTTGTAGGTTTGCCAGGCATTTATGTTTTTTCTCCTCCTATACCTTTTCCAGCATTTGTCTCTCCACTCCTTAGCTCTTTTACACCCATTATCGAACCATTTCTCTCTGGCATGAATTACACCTACTTTGGTGACAGGTATGCAGCAATCTACTATCTTCCCATATTTCTCACAAAAGATGTCATACATTTCTTGTACAGATTTGTTGTAAAATAAGGTTCTCCAGTCAATAACTGCAAAAAGCTCATTCATTTTGATGTAATCTCCTTTCGGATAGTTCCTCCTCATGTCCTCAGTGCCTCTACTCTCAGGAAGAATGTCTTCAATGATATACTCCATCAACAATACACAGTGGTCACTCTTTCCAATTGGTGGTTCATACTCAATATTTTCAATATCCAACACATTATCTGTGAACACCAGATCAAGTAGTGATGGCTCATCCCCACCCCTGGCTCTTGTTGGTTCCATTACATGTTGGTGTAGGAAATTCCCTTGTACGCAATCTAGGAATCTTGCCCCAAATGAGTCCTCACCACTGTGTGGGTCAAGATTTATCCAATCTATCTCTTTATGATCAAAGTCTCCCATAATCAAAATCCTACATTTTTTCTCCCGCGCCATGTTAACAACTGAGTTTATGACTTCAATCGTACCTATATGAATTTTCTCATAAATTTCAAGCCTATTTTGGTTCCTTGGTGGGTTGTATACAACAGTTATTATAATGCTCTCTGACCCAGTATTTATGCGAGCAACAAGAAATTCTCTGAACTCACTTTCTATAGCCAAGTTTATTTCTTCAACTTGAATCCTCTCACTTATGAGCAGTGCTATCCCTCCACCAGTCCTCTCAGATCTTTCGACCCTTAGTATTCTGAAGCCCTTAGGAAAAACTGTGACACTGTTTATGTCCTCACTCAACTTAGTCTCTGTAATTGCTACTATATCTGCCTTACTGTTGTGAATCCAATCTTTTAATTCTACTGCCTTACCAGCTAATCCATCAGCGTTTGTGTATAACAATCTTAATGAGGCCCCATCCCCTGATCTTCTGTCATTATCTTCTTTATCTCCCCTTTGTCTGGAAGTATTCTGTAACGAAAATTTTTCTTCTCTTCTTCATTTCTTTCATCATTTAACCTTCTTGCCTCTTGCAACAAGTTTTTGATCTTTCCCATCTCTTCCTGTGTTCTGTATGTATGTATATATATATATATATATATATATATATATATATATATATATATATATATATATATATATATATATATATATATATATATGCATATAT
>JAXCGZ010008839.1:15000-20889 GCA_037179515.1 Halocaridina rubra
AAGTCTAAATATGGAACCGATCAGGAGACGGGAAGATACGAGCTTTGGGCTCTTTCCCGTAAACACAATTAGGTAATCACAATTAGGTAATCACACACACACACACACACACACACACACACACACACACACACACACACACACACACACACACACACACACACACACACACACACACACACACACACACACACACACACACACACAGATTGTTATACACAAATGCTGATGGATTAGCTGGTAAGGCAGTAGAATTAAAAGATAGGATTCACAACAGTAAGGCAGATATAGTAGCAATTACAGAGACTAAGTTGAGTGAGGACATAAACAGTGTCACAGTTTTTCCTAAGGGCTTCAGAATACTAAGGGTCGAAAGATCTGAGAGGACTGGTGGAGGGATAGCACTGCTCATAAGTGAGAGGATTCAAGTTGAAGAGATAAGCTTGGCTATAGAAAGTGAGTTCAGGGAATTTCTTGTTGCTCGCATAAATACTGGGTCAGAGAGCATTATAATAACTGTTGTATACAACCCACCAAGGAACCAAAATAGGCTTGAAATTTATGAGGAAAGTCATATAGGTACGATTGAAGTCATAAACTCAGTTGTTAACATGGCGCGGGAGAAAAAATGTAGGATTTTGATTATGGGAGACTTTAATCATAAAGAGATAGATTGGATAAATCTTGACCCACACAGTGGTGAGGACTCCTTTGGGGCAAGATTCCTAGATTGCGTACAAGGGAATTTCCTACACCAACATGTAATGGAACCAACAAGAGCCAGGGGTGGGGATGAGCCATCACTACTTGATCTGGTGTTCACAGATAATGTGTTGGATAGTGAAAATATTGAGTATGAACCACCAATTGGAAAGAGTGACCACTGTGTGTTGTTGATGGAGTATATCATTGAAGACATTCTTCCTGAGAGTAGAGGCACTGAGGACATGAGGAGGAACTATCAGAAAGGAGATTACATCAAAATGAATGAGCTTTTTGCAGTTATTGACTGGAGAACCTTATTTTGCAACAAATCTGTACAAGAAATGTATGACATCTTTTGTGAGAAATATGGGAAGATTGTAGATTGCTGCATACCTGTCACCAAAGTAGGTGTAATTCATGCCAGAGAGAAATGGTTCGATAATGGGTGTAAAAGAGCTAAGGAGTGGAGAGACAAATGCTGGAAAAGGTATAGGAGGAGAAAAAACATAAATGCCTGGCAAACCTACAAAAGAGCAAGAAATGACTACCTAAGTAAAAGGAGAGAGGCAGAGAAAGATTATGAGAGGGACATCACCAGGAAGGCGAAAGAAAATCCCAAGCTTTTCCACAGCTTTATCAGAGGAAAACTGAAGGTAAAAGAACAGGTTTTAAGGCTAAAGAGAGCGGATGGAAGCATCACTGAGACGGACGAAGAGATCTGCAAAGAATTGAACAAGGAATTTCAGTCAGTATTTACAGTAGAAAATACCCCACCCCCTCAGATTGCAGTGATAGAAGCTCAAAGGCCGGTATTAGTGAACATCAACCTTACAGCCACAGAGGTATGCAAAGCACTGATGGATTTAGATGTTCATAAAGCTACAGGTCCTGATGACATATCCCCTCATGTGCTTAAAAAATGCGCAAACACAATATCAGTGGCACTAAGTATCATATTTAAGGAGTCATTGGAGTCGGGGGAGATTCCAAGATGCTGGAAACAAGCAAATGTGATACCTATCTTCAAAAAGGGAAGGAGGGATACGGCTCTGAACTATAGACCAGTTTCCTTGACCAGCATAGTTTGCAAACTTATGGAGAAACTACTAAGGAAACATATCTCTCTTCACTTGGAATCCTTCAACTTTTTGTCAGTGAGGCAACATGGCTTCAGAGAAGGAAGATCAACAGTAACAAACTTATTAGAATTTTATGATGAGGTAAGCCAAATCTTACAGGAAAGAGAGGGCTGGGCAGATTGCATATTCCTAGACTTCCAGAAAGCGTTTGACACTGTTCCACATGGGAGACTTATTAGGAAGCTGCAATCAATGGCTAGAATAGGTGGAAATGTCTTGGAATGGATAAAAACTTACTTAGAAGGAAGGGAACAGAGGGTTAGAGTAAGACACTCAGTGTCTGAATGGAGAAGAGTTAGTAGTGGAGTTCCACAGGGTTCAGTTTTAGGGCCACTTTTGTTCCTTGTATATGTAAATGACCTACCAGAGTCTGTAAATTCATTCATGAATATGTTTGCAGATGATGCAAAGATTGTGAAGAAAGTAAAAAACGAGAACAATGGTAGAGAACTTCAGGAGGATCTAAATAATCTGCATGAGTGGTCAGAAAAGTGGCTAATGAAATTCAATACCTCAAAATGTAAGGTAATGAGAATGGGTACAAGTGCAAGAAGGCCCAAGCTTGACTACTCGGTGGCTGGAGTACAACTTCAGGAGACAGAAAATGAGAGAGATCTAGGAGTAAACATATTGGCAGATTTGTCTCCAGAAATACATATAAATGGCGTAGTAAGGGCAGCATATGCATTCTTATCAAATGTAAGGGTAGCCTTCAGGCACATGGACAAGGAAATGTTCAGAAATATTTATGTAACCTATGTGAGGCCAAAACTCGAATATGCAGCCCCCTTTTGGAATCCGCACTTGAAAAAGCACATAGCTAAGCTTGAAAAAGTTCAAAGACATGCCAAGAAACTGGTGCCAGAAATACGCAATCTCGGTTATGATGAGAGGCTGAGGGAATTAGACTTGCCATCACTCGAAGCTAGAAGAGTAAGGGGGGATATGGTGACAGTCTTTAAATTCCTTCATGGTTATGATAGAGTGGATAGGGATCGATATTTCGATATGGCTGGCTCTAGAACTAGAGGTCATAGTTTGAAGCTTCGGAAGAAAACTTGTTTGCAGGATGTAAGGAAATACTTTTTCAGTGTAAGAGTAGTTGATAATTGGAATTCGCTAAGCGAGGAGGTAGTTAATGCTACCTCAATCCATAGTTTTAAGGACAGGTATGATAAGTATCACTAAGTCTAAAAATGGAACCGATCAGGAGACGGGAAGATACGAGCTTTGGGCTCTTTCCCGTAAACACAATTTGGTAATCAATTAGGTAATCACACACACACACACACACACACACACACACACACACACACACACACACACACACACACACACACACACACACACACACACACACACACACACACTCAGAGAGCATTATAATAACTGTTGTATACAACCCACCAAGGAACCAAAATAGGCTTGAAGTTTATGAGGAAAGTCATATAGGTACTATTGAAGTCATAACCTCAGTTGTTAACATGGCACGGGAGAAAAAATGTAGGATTTTGATTATGGGAGACTTTATTCATAAAGAGATAGATTGGATAAATCTTGACCCACACAGTGGTGAGGACTCATTTGGGGCAAGATTCCTAGATTGCGTACAAGGGAATTTCCTACACCAACATGTAATGGAACCAACAAGGGCCAGGGGTGGGGATGAGCCATCACTACTAGATCTAGTGTTCACAGATAATGTGTTGGATATTGAAAATATTGAGTATGAACCACCAATTGGAAAGAGTGACCACTGTGTGTTGTTGATGGAGTATATCATTGAAGATATTCTTCCTGAGAGTAGAGGTACTGAGGACATGAGGAGGAACTATCGGAAAGGAGATTACATCAAAATGAATGAGCTTTTTGCAGTTATTGACTGGAGAACCTTATTTTACAACAAATCTGTACAAGAAATGTATGAGATCTTTTGTGAGAAATATGGGAAGATAGTAGATTGCTGCATACCTGTCACCAAAGTAGATGTAATTCATGCCAGAGAGAAATGGTTCGATAATGGGTGTAAAAGAGCTAAGGAGTGGAGAGACAAATGCTGGAAAAGGTATAGGAGGAGAAAAAACATAAATTCCTGGCAAACCTACAAAAGAGCAAGAAATGACTACCTAAGTAAAAGGAGAGAGGCAGAGAGAGACTATGAGAGGGACATCACCAGGAAGGCTAAAGAAAATCCCAAGCTTTTCCACAGCTTTATCAGAGGAAAACTGAAGGTAAAAGAACAGGTTTTAAGGCTAAAGAGAGTGGATGGAAGCATCACTGAGACGGATGAAGAGATCTGCAAAGAATTGAACAAGGAGTTTCAGTCAGTATTTACAGTAGAAAATACCCCACCCCCTCAGATTGCAGTGATAGAAGCTCAAGGGCCGGTATTAGAGAACATCAACCTTACAGCCACAGAGGTATGCAAAGCGCTGATGGATTTAGATGTTCATACAGCTACAGGCCCTGATGACATATCCCCTCATGTGCTTAAAAAATGCGCAAACACAATATCAGTGGCACTAAGTATCATATTTAAGGAGTCACTGGAGTCGGGGGAGATTCCAAGATGCTGGAAACAAGCAAATGTGATACCTATCTTCAAAAAGGGAAGGAGGGATACGGCTCTGAACTATAGACCAGTTTCCTTGACCAGCATAGTTTGCAAACTTATGGAGAAACTACTAAGGAAACATATCTCTCTTCACTTGGAATCCTTCAACTTTTTGTCAGTGAGGCAACATGGCTTCAGAGAAGGTAGATCAACAGTAACAAACTTATTAGAATTTTATGATGAGGTAAGCCAAATCTTACAGGAAAGAGAGGGCTTGGCAGATTGCATATTCCTAGACTTCCAGAAAGCGTTTGACACTGTTCCACATGGGAGACTTATTAGGAAGCTGCAATCAATGGCTAGAATAGGTGGAAATGTTTTGGAATGGATAAAAACTTACTTAGAAGGAAGGGAACAGAGGGTTAGAGTAAGACACTCAGTGTCTGAATGGAGAAGAGTTAGTAGTGGAGTTCCACAGGGTTCAGTTTTAGGGCCACTTTTGTTCCTTGTATATGTAAATGACCTACCAGAGTCTGTAAATTCATTCATGAATATGTTTGCAGATGATGCAAAGATTGTGAAGAAAGTAAAAAACGAGAACAATGGTAGAGAACTTCAGGAGGATCTAAATAATATGCATGAGTGGTCAGAAAAGTGGCTAATGAAATTCAATACTTCAAAATGTAAGGTAATGAGAATGGGTACAAGTGCAAGAAGGCCCAAGCTTGACTACTCGGTGGCTGGAGTACAACTTCAAGAGACAGAAAATGAGAGAGATCTAGGAGTAAACATACTGGCAGATTTGTCTCCAGAAATACATATAAATGGCATAGTAAGGGCAGCATATGCATTCTTATCAAATGTAAGGGTAGCCTTCAGGCACATGGACAAGGAAATGTTCAGAAATATTTATGTAACCTATGTGAGGCCAAAACTCGAATATGCAGCCCCCTTTTGGAATCCACACTTGAAAAAGCACATAGCTAAGCTTGAAAAAGTTCAAAGATATGCCACGAAACTGGTGCCAGAAATACGCAATCTCAGTTATGATGAGAGGCTGAGGGAATTAGACTTACCATCACTCGAAGCTAGAAGAGTGAGGGGGGATATGGTGACAGTCTTTAAATTCCTTCATGGTTATGATAGAGTGGATAGGGATCGATATTTTGATATGGCTGGCTCTAGAACTAGAGGTCATAGTTTGAAGCTTCGTAAGAAAACTTGTTTGCAGGATGTAAGGAAATACTTTTTCAGTGTAAGAGTAGTTGATAATTGGAATTGGCTAAGCGAGGAGGTAGTTAATGCTATCTCAATCCATAGTTTTAAGGACAGGTATGATAAGTATCACTAAGTCTAAAATGGAACCGATGAGGAGACGGGAAGATACGAGCTTTGGGCTCTTTCCCGTAAACACAATTAGGTAATCACAATTAGGTAATCACACACACACACACACACACACACACACACACACACACACACACACACACA
>JAXCGZ010008840.1:2500-7500 GCA_037179515.1 Halocaridina rubra
AAGGAATAATGTGATGTACAAAAACGGAACGCAAGAAAGCATAAAAATTATTCATTCAAAGTACTGTAAATTACACACTTGAGATGTTTGATAGCTGTCTTAAGAAAAAAATAGATTGAAAAATGAAAATGTGAAGCAAAGAACGGGTGTTTAGCCCCAAGATTTCTGAGATTGTTTAGGCATAAGGGAAAAACAAAGGAGGACCAACTAAGAATAAGAGAGTGAAGAGAAGAAGTAAGCTTCATAAGGCTGACATGAAGACCCAGAACGGGAAGAAGGGGTGGGAAGAGCAACTGCTTCTGATGCAGAGAGCATTTCATTACAGCACAAAAGACAAAATACAAGGGATAGGGAAGAGAGGAGAGAAATTAATAATAGGTGAATTGAGTCAAAGGGATTTTCCCGCATCTGCTCAGTGCTGCAAAATGAGTGGGGTGGGTGAAGCGGCTGCCTTCAGATGAACTCATGCAGGTAAACCAGCTACGCATATTAGTAATTCATTCAGAAAGTCTAAGGCCTTTGTTTTTTTGTTTACTCAAGAAATATCGTGGTTGTTGGAGGGATGTTACAGTGACTTAAAGGTGATGGGGTGAATTGGTTCCTGGTGAAAGTGTTTGTGCTTTAAGTCTTCCACCCCCTTACAAGGGTCGTTAAGAGCATTATTATTATTATTATTATTATCATTATTATTATTATTATTACTATTATTATTATTATTATTATTATTATCATTATTATTATTATTATTATTATTATTATTAATATTATTATTATTATTATTATTATTATTATTATTATTATTATTATTATTATTTAAATTTCTTTATTTCACATTGCAAACCGTAGGTTATTGTAGCATAATTAAATAGAAAAAAATCTACCATTGCCGAAACTCTTATTCATTCTTTGTAAAAGTATATTTACAATGGCTAAAATGTTTGTCAAAATAAAGGCAATGTCATCATTTAACTTCTAATTTCTACTTTAATGCATAATAACTAATATACATTAAATTAGAATAGGTACTGAAATGCTAAGTAAAATACATTGATAGCCGATAAATTGTTATTTTTGAAATATGTACTTTGGTTATTATAAAAATAGAAGAAAAATCTAAAATTCTAGAAAAATACAAACAATTTTGTAGCAAACCATTATAATACAGGGCTAAGATGAAATATATTATTATGGAGTACCCCACTGTTACAAAGACTATAATATCTTTGTAAGCAACAGTACTGGAGAATTTTATCACCAAAGAAAAATACATTTGACACATAAAGGTCTTTTATATAAGTACGTAACAAAAAAACTTTTATATATACCATAATATACATTTGAAAATTTGATGTAGCTATAAAACTCGTTCCACTTTTCTCAGTAATGTTTATTCATAGTGCTTTAAAATAAGGAATTAATATGTATCTGGGCTTTAAGTCAAAGCCGACATGTAAGAATATAAGCAGAATTGAATTAAGAGAGGATTAATATAATTAGGCTTACATACAATGTTGAATCTAAATGATGATACCAAAATTCCAATATTCTTCTTCAAATTAACATCCATTCGTACATAATTTAGGCTACTCAGGCCAAAAGATAAATTATAGTAGTGCACAGTTACTATATAACAAAGAAAACACTTAACCTATGTCAATAGAGAAAGATCAATTGATGAAAATAGAAAATAAAATTGAAAGATGTAAAAGAAAAAGTACCAGAAATACAATATGTAACTGTAAGTTATGATTTACCATATGTTGTCCCAAAGCTAACCCCATGAAATAATATGGTGCAAGGACAGAGCCCTGTTTATTAGACAAAGCCTAAACACGAGCACATTGCCTATCCATCTCACTTAACATTAAGAGATTATGGTTAAGAATATGTAATTACCTAATTATATTACCTAATTGTGCTTACGGGAAAGATCCCCAAGTCTTTAACTTCCCGTCTCCTGGTCGGTTCCATTTTGTACTTAGTGATACTAATCATACTTATCCTTAAAACTATGGATTGAGATAGCATTAAATACCTCCTTGCTTAGCGAATTCATATTATCAACTACTCTTACACTAAAAAGGTACTTCCTTACATCCCGCTAAGAAGTTTTCTTATGATGCTTCAAGCTATAATCTCTAGTTCTAGTGCCAGCCATATCAAGATATCGATCCCTATCTACTCTGTCATAACCCTGAAGGAATATAAAAACAGTCACTATATCCCCCCTTAATCTTCTAGCTTCGACTGATAATAAGTCTAATTCCCTCAGCCTATCATCATAACCGAGATTGCATATTTCTGGCACCAGCTTCGTGGCATGTCTCTGAACTTTTTCCAGCTTAACTACGTGCTTTTTCAATTGCAGACTCCAAAAGGGGGCTGCATATTCAAGTTTTGGCCTCACATAGGTTACATAAATATTTCTGAACATTTCCTTCTCCATATGCCCGATGGCTACCCATATTTTAGCTAAGAAAGCATATGCTGCCCTTACTATGCCATTTTTATGCATTTCTGGAGAAAAATCGGCCAGTATGTTTACTCTTAGATCTCTCTCATTTTCTGTCTCTTGAAGTTCTACTCCTGCCACCAAGTAGTCAAGCTTGGCCCTTCTTGCACTTGTACCCATTCTCATTACCTTATATTTCGAAGCATTGAATTTCGTTAGCCACTTTTCTGATAACTCATGCAGACTATTTAGATTTCTGAAGTTCTCTACCATTGTGCTCGTTTCTTACATTCTTCACAATCTTTGCATCATCTGCAAACATATTCATGAGTGAATTTACAGACTCTGGTAGGTCATTTACATATACAAGGAACAAAAGTGGCCCTAAAACTGAACTCTCTGGAAATCCACTACTAACTCTTCTTCATTCAGATACTGAGTGTCTTATTCTAACCCTCTGTTCCCTTCCTTCTATGTATGTTTCTATCCATTTCAAGACATTTCCACCTACTCTTGCCATTGCTTGCAGCTTCTTAATAAGTCTCCCGTGTGGGACAGTGCTAAATTCTTTCTGGAAGTCTAGGAATATGCAATCTGCCAAGCCCTCTCTTTCCTGTAAGATTCGGCTTACCTCATCAAAAAATTTCTAGTAACTTTGTTAATGTTAATTAACCTCCTCTGAACCCATGTTGTATCACTGACAAAAAGTTGAAGGATTCCAAGTGAAGAGAGATATGTTTCCTTAGTAGTTTCTCAATAACTTTGCAAACTATGCTGGTCATGGAAACAGGTCTATAGTTTAAAGCCGTACCCGTCCTTCCTTTTTTGAAGATAGGTATCACATTCACTTGTTTCCAGCATTTTGGAATCTCCCCAGACTCCAGTGACTTTTTAAATATGATACTTAGTGCCGCTGATATTGAAATTCCGCATTTTTTAAGTACATGACGGGGTATATCGTCAGGACCTGTAGCTTTGTGGACATCTAACTCCATCAGCGCTTTGCCTACCTCTTTGGCTGAGGATGATGTTCTCTAATGCCGACCCATGAGCTTCTATCTCTGCAATCTGAGGAGATGGCGTATTTTCTACTGCAAATACTGACTGAAACTCCTAGTTCAATTCTTTGCAGATCTCTTCATCCGTCTCAACGATGCTTCCATCTGCTCTCTTACGCATTAAATTCTGATCCTTTACCTACAGTTTTCCCTCTGATAAAGCTGTGGAAAAGATTGGGATTGTCTTTAGTCTTATTTGTGATGTCCCTTTCATAGTCTCTCTCTGCCTCTCTTATTTTACTTAGGTAATAATTTCCTGCTCTTTTGTAGGTTTGCCAGGCATTTATGCTTTTTCTCCTCCTATAACTTTTCCAGCATATGTCTTTCCACTCCTTAGCTCTTTTACACTCATTATCGAACATTTTTTCTCTGGTATGAATTACACCTACTTTGGTGACAGGTATGCAGCAATCTGCTATCTTCCCATATTTCTCACAAAAGATGTCGTACATTTCTTGTACAGATTTGTTGTTAAATAAGGTCCTGAAGTCCATAACTGCAAAAAGCTCTTTCATTTTGATGTAATCTTCTTTCGGATAGATCCTTCTCGTGTCCTCAGTGCCTCTACTCTCAGGCAGAACATCTTCAGTTATATACTCCATCAACAACACACTATGGTTACCCTTTCCAATTGGTGCTTCATACTCAATTTTTTTAATATCCAACACATTATCTGTGAATACTAGATCAAGTAGCAATGGCCCATCCCCACCCCTGGCCCTCGTTGGTTCCATTACATGTTGGTGTAGAAAATTCCCTTGTACGCAATCTAAGAGTCTTGCCCCGAATGAGTCCTCACCACTGTGTGGGTCAAGAATTATCCAAACTATCTTTTTAAGATTAAAATCTCTTATAATCAAAATCCTACATTTTCTCTCCCGTGCACTGTTAACAACTTAGTTTATGACTTCAATTGTACCTATGTGACTTTCCTCATAAACTTCTAGCCTATGTTGGTTCCATGGTGGGTTATATACAACAGTTAATATAAAGCTCTTTGACCCAGTACTTATGCTAGCAACAAGAAATTCCTTGAACTCACTTTCTGTAGCAAAGTTTATTTCTTCAACTTGAATCCTTTCACTTATGACAGTGCTATCCCTACACCAGTCATCTCAGATCTTTCAACCCTTAATATTCTGAAGCCCTTAGGATAAATTGTGACACTGTTTATGTCCTCACTTAACTTAGTCTCTGTAACTGCTACTATATCTGCCTTACCGCTGTGAATCCTATATTTTAATTCTATAGACTTACCAGATAATCCATCAACATTTGTGTATAACAGTCTTAATGAGGTCCCATCCCCTGATCTTCTATCATTATATTCTTTATCTCCCCTTTGTCTGGAAGAACTCTGAAATGAAATGAAAGTTTTTCTTCTATTCTTCATTTCTTTCCTCATTTAACCTTCTAGCCTCTAGCAACAAGTTTTTAATTCTTTCCATCTTTTTCTGTGTTCTGTATCCTCTAATGAACACTTTTCTTTT
>JAXCGZ010008840.1:17500-20869 GCA_037179515.1 Halocaridina rubra
TATATATATATATATATATATATATATATATATATATATATATATATATATATATATATATATATATATATATATATATATATATATATATATATATATATATATATATATATATATATATATATATATATATATATATATATATATATATATATATATATATATATATATGTATATGTATATTTATATATATATATATATATATATATATATATATATATATATATATATATATATATATATATATATATATATATATATATATATATATATATATATATATATATATATATATATATATATATATATATATATATATATATATATATATATATATATATATATATATATATATATATATATATATATATATATATATATATATATATATATATATATATATATATATATATATATATATATATATATATATATATATATATATATATATATATATATATATATATATATATATATATATATATATATATATATATATATATATATATATATATATATATATATATATATATATATATATATATATATATATATATATATATATATATATATATATATATATATATATATATATATATATATATATATATTTATATATATATATATATATATATATATATATATATATATATATATATATATATATATATATATATATATATATATATATATATATATATATATATATATATATATATATATATATATATATATATATATATATATATATATATATATATATATATATATATATATATATATATATATATATATATATATATATATATATATATATATATATATATATATATATATATATATATACATATATATATATATATATATATATATATATATATATATATATATATATATATATATATATATATATATATAAATATATATATATATATATATATATATATATATATATATATATATATATATATATATATATATATATATATATATATATATATATATATATATATATATATATATATATATATATATATATATATATATATATATATATATATATATATATATATATATATATATATATATATATATATATATATATATATATATATATATATATATATATATATATATATATATATATATATATATATATATATATATATATATATATATATATATATATATATATATATATATATATATCGGTTCCGGTTTTACGTCACGGACCCCTTATCACAAGGGCTAGGACGGTTGCCTTCTTGCGAAGACTTGTTGGCAATGTAATCCTTACGCTGGGCATGCCTTTGCTAACTCAGACCGTGCGGGCGCGAACCCTCGACCTACGCCTCAGAGTCGGAGACGCTACGACTGAGCCACGGCGACTATATATATATATATATATATATATATATATATATATATATATATATATATATATATATATATATATATATATATATATATATATATATATATATATATATATATATATATATATATATATACATATATATATATATATATATATATATATATATATATATATATATATATATATATATATATATATATATATATATATATATATATATACATATATATATATATATATATATATATATATATATATATATATATATATATATATATATATATATATATATATATATATATATATATATATATATATATATATATATATATATATATATATATATATATATATATATATATATATATATATATATATATATATATATATATATATATATATATATATATATATATATATATATATATATATATATATATATATATATATATATATATATATATATATATATATATATATATAATATATATATATATATATATATATATATATATATATATATATATATATATATATATATATATATATATATATATATATATATATATATATATATATATATATATATATATATATATATATATATATATATATATATATATATATATATATATATATATATATATATATATATATATATATATGCATATATATATATATATATATATATATATATATATATATATATATATATATATATATATATATATATACTATATATATATATATATATATATATATATATATATATATATATATATATATATATATATATATATATATATATATATATATATATATATATATATATATATATATATATATATATATATATATATATATATATATATATATATATATATGCATATATATATATATATATATATATATATATATATATATATATATATATATATATATATATATATATATATATATATATATATATATATATATATATATATATATATATATATATATATATATATATATATATATATATATATATATATATATATATATATATATATATATATATATATATATATATATATATATATATATATATATATATATATATATATATATATATATATATATATATATATATATATATATATATATATATATATATATATATATATATATATATATATATATATATATATATATATATATATATATATATATATATATATATATATATATATATATATATATATATATATATATATATATATATATATATATATATATATATATATATATATATATATATATATATATATATATATATATATATATATATATATATATATATATATATATATATATATATATATATATATATATATATATATATATATATATATATATATATATATATATATATATATATATATATATATATATATATATATATATATATGTATATATATATATATATATATATATATATATATATATATATATATATATATATATATATATATATATATATATATATATATATATCGGTTCCGGTTTTACGTCACGGACTCCCTTATCAACCAAGGGCTAGGACGGTTGCCTTCTTGCGAAGGACTTGTTTTGGCAGATGTAATCCTTACGCTGAGTGCATGCCTTTGCTAACCTCAGACCGTGGCGGGGCGCGAACCCTCGACCTGACGCCTCAGAGTCGGAGACGCTACCGACTGAGCCACGGCGACTATATATATATATATATATATATATATATATATATATATATATATATATATATATATATATATATATATATATATATATATATATATATATATATTTATATATATATATATATATATACATATATATATATATATATATATATATATATATATATATATATATATATATATATATATATATATATGTATATATATGCATATATATGCATATATTTATATATATATATATATATATATATATATATATATATATATATATAT
>JAXCGZ010008841.1:0-20842 GCA_037179515.1 Halocaridina rubra
AATGATCATATAAGCACATTACATATGTGAAAACATGAATCATTTTTTACCCTGACTGGGACTCGAACATAGGACTTATGATTACTAAGTCAAGTCGCTACCTCTACACCACAGAAGGTTAAAAGGAATCCAACCTTATAGCTTATATCTGCTATACTTAGGAATGAATGCATTCTAACTGAATGCCACTATGTTCATATTACAGATTCCCCAACCTCACTCGTGGCTTAACTTTAGCATTTAATTCAATTCCCAATCTCATTCGGGCCATGAAATTATCAGATAAGCACATTACATATGTGAAAACATGAATCATATTTTACACCGACCGGGACTCGAACCTAGGACTTATGACTACAAAGTCAAGGCGCTACCACTACACCACAGAAGGTTAAAAGGAATCCAACCTTATAGCTTATATCTGCTATACTTAGGAATGAACGCATTCTAACTGAATGCCACTATGTTCATATTAAAGATTCCCCAACCTCACTCGTGGCTTCATTTTAGCATTTAATTCAATTCCCAATCTCATTCGGGCCATGAAATTATCAGATAAGCACATTACATATGTGAAAACATGAATCATTTTTTACCCCAACCGGGGCACGAACCTAGGACTTATGATTACTAAGTCAAGGCGCTACCACTACACCACAGAAGGTTAAAAGGAATCCAACATTACAGCTTATTTCTGCTATACTTAGGAATGAACGAATTCTAACTGAATGAGACTATGTTCATATTACAGATTCCCCAACCTCACCCGTGGCTTCATTTTAGCATTTAATTCAATTCCCAATCTCATTCGGTCCATGAAATTATCAGATAAGCACATTACATATGTGAAAACATGAATCATTTATTAACCCGACCGGGACTCGAACCTAGGACTTATGATTACTAAGTCAAGGCGCTACCACTACACCACAGAATGTTAAAATGAATTCAACATTATAGCTTATATCTGCTATACTTAGGAATGAACGCATTCTAACTGAATGCCACTATGTTCATATTACAGATTCCCCAACCTCACTCGTGGCTTCATTTTAGCATTTAATTCAATTCCCAATCTCATTCGGGCCAGGAAAGTATCAGATAAGCACATTACAAATGTGAAAACATGAATCATTTTTTACCCCGACTGGGACTCGAACCTAGGACTTATGATTACTAAGTCAAGGCGCTACCACTACACCACAGAAGGTTAAAAGGAATCCAACCTTATAGCTTATATCTGCTATACTTTGGAATGAACGCATTCTAACTGAATGCCACTATGTTCATATTACAGACTCCCCAACCTCACTTGTGGCTTCATTTTAGCATTTAATTCAATTCCCTATCTCATTCGGGCCATGAAATGATCATATAAGCACATTACATATGTGAAAACATGAATCATTTTTTAGCCCTACCGGGACTCGAACCTAGGACTTATCATTACTAAGTCAAGGCGCTACCACTACACCACAGAAGGTTAAAAGGAATCCAACCTTATAGCTTATATCTGCTATACTTAGGAATGAACGCATTCTAACTGAATGCCACTATGTCATATTACAGCTTCCCGAACCTCACTCGTGGCTTCATTTTAGCATTTAATTCAATTCCCAATCTCATTCGGGCCATGAAATTTTCAAATAAGCTCATTACATATGTGAAAACATGAATCATTTTTCACCCCGACCGGGGCTCGAACCTAGGACCTATAATTGTTAAGTCAAGGCGCTACCACTACACCACAGAAGGTTAAAAGGAATCCAACCTTATAGCTTATATCTGCTATAGTTAGGAATGAATGCATTCTAACTGAATGCCACTATGTTCATATTACAGATTCCCCAACCTCACTCGTGGCTTCATTTTAGCATTTAATTCAATTCCCAATCTCATTCGGGCCATGAAATGATCAGATAAGCACATTACATATGTGAAAACATGAATCATTTTTTACCCCGACTGGGACTCGAACTTAGGACTTATGATTACTAAGTCAAGTCGCTACCACTACACCACAGAAGGTTTAAAGGAATCCAACCTTATAGCTTATATCTGCTATACTTAGGAATGAATGCATTCTAACTGAATGCCACTATGGTCATATTACAGATTCCCCAACCTCACTCGTGGCTTCATTTTAGCATTTAATTCAATTCCCAATCTCATTCGGGCCATGAAATTATCAGATAAGCACATTACATATGTGAAAACATGAATCATTTTTTACCCCAACCGGGACTCGAAACTAGGACTTATGATTACTAAGTCAAGGCGCTACCACTACACCACAGAAGGTTAATAGGAATCCAACCTTATAGCTTATATCTGCTATACTTAGGAATGAACGCATTCTAACTGAATGCCACTATGTACATATTACAGATTCCCCAACCTCACTCGTGGCTTCATTTTAGCATTTAATTCAATTCCCAATCTCATTCGGGCCAGGAAAGTATCAGATAAGCACATTACATATGTGAAAACATGAATCATTTTTTACCCTGACATGGACTCAAAACTAAGACTTATGATTACTAAGTCAAGGCGCTACCACTACACCACAGAATGTTAAAAGGAATCCAACCTTATAGCTTATATCTGCTATACTTAGGAATGAAAGCATTCTAACTGAATGATACTATTTTCCTATTACAGATTCCCCAACCTCACTCGTGGCTTCATTTTAGCATTTAATTCAATTCCCAATCTCAATCAGGACATGAAATGATCAAATAAGCACATTACAAATGTGAAAACATGAATCATTTTTTACCCCGACTGGGACTCGAACCTAGGACTTATGATTACTAAGTCAAGGCGCTACCACTACACCACAGAAGGTTAAAAGGAATCCAACCTTATAGCTTATATCTGCTATACTTTGGAATGAACGCATTCTAACTGAATGCCACTATGTTCATATTACAGACTCCCCAACCTCACTTGTGGCTTCATTTTAGCATTTAATTCAATTCCCTATCTCATTCGGGCCATGAAATGATCATATAAGCACATTACATATGTGAAAACATGAATCATTTTTTAGCCCTACCGGGACTCGAACCTAGGACTTATCATTACTAAGTCAAGGCGCTACCACTACACCACAGAAGGTTAAAAGGAATCCAACCTTATAGCTTATATCTGCTATACTTAGGAATGAACGCATTCTAACTGAATGCCACTATGTTCATATTACAGATTCCCCAACTTCACTCGTGGCTTCATTTTAGCATTTAATTAAATTCCCAATCTCATTCGGGCCATGAAATGATCAAATAAGCACATTACATATGTGAAAACATGAATCATTTTTTACCCCGACCGGGACTCGAACCTAGGACTTATGATTACTAAGTCAAGGCACTACCACTACACCACAGAAGGTTAAAAGGAATCCAACCTTATAGCTTATAGTTGCTATACCTAGGAATGAATGCATTCTAACTGAATGCCACTATGTTCATATTACAGATTCCCCAACCTCACTCGTGGCTTCATTTTAGCATTTAATTCAATTCCCAATCTCATTCGGGCCATGAAATTATCAGATAAGCACATTACATATGTGAAAACATCAATCATTTTTTACCCCGACAGGGACTCGAAACTAGGACTTATGATTACTAAGTCAAGGCGCTACCACTACACCACAGAAGGTTAAAAGGAATCCAACCTTATAGCTTATATCTGCTATACTTAGGAATGAACGCATTCTAACTGAATGCCACTATGTTCATATTAAAGATTCCCAGCCTCACTCGTGGCTTCATTTTAGCATTTAATTCAATTCCCAATCTCATTCGGGCTATGAAATTATCAAATAAGCACATTACATATGTGAAAACATGAATAATTTTATAACCCGACCGGGACTCGAACCTAGGACTTATGATTACTAAGTCATGGCGCTACCACTACACCACAGAAGGTTAAAAGGAATCCAACCTTATAGCTTATATCTGCTATACTTAGGAATGAACGCATTCGAATTTAATGCCACTACGTTCATATTACAGATTCCCCAACCTCACTCGTGGCTTCATTTTTGCATTTAATTCAATTCCCAATCTGAATAGGGCCATGAAATTATCAAATAAGCACATTACATATGTGAAAACATGAATCATTTTTTAACCCGACCGGGATTAGAACCTAGGACTTATGATTACTAAGTCAAGGCGCTACCACTACACCACAAAAGGTTAAAAGGAATCCAACCTTATAGCTTATATCTGCTATACTTAGGAATGAACGCATTCTAACTGAATGCCACTATGTTCATATTACAGATTCCCCAACCTCACTCGTGGCTTCATTTTAGCATTTAATTAAATTCCTAAACTCATTCGGGCCAAGAAATTATCAGATAAGGACATTACATATGTGAAAACATAAATCATTTTTTAACCCGACCGGGATTCGAACCTAGGACTTATGATTATTAAGTCAAGGCGCTACCACTACACCACAGAAGGTTAAAAGGAATCCAACCTTATAGCTTATATCTGCTATACTTAGGAATGAATGCATTCTAACTGAATGCCACTATGTTCATATTACAGATTCCCCAACCTCACTCGTGGCTTCATTTTAGCATTTAATTAAATTCCCAATCTCATTCGGGCCATGAAAATGATCAAATAAGCACGTTACATATGTGAAAACATGAATCATTTTTACCCCGACCGGGTCTCGAACCTAGGACTTATGATTACTGAGTAAAGGCGCTACCACTACACCACAGAAGGTTAAAAGGAATTCAACCTTATAGCTTATATCTGCTATACTTAGGAATGAACGCATTCTAACTGAATGCCACTATGTTCATATTACAGATTCCCCAACCTCACTCGTGGCTTCATTTTAGCATTTAATTCAATTCCCAATCTCATTCGGGACATGAAATGATCAAATAAGCACATTACATATGTGAAAACATGAATCATTTTTTACCCCGACCGAAACTCGAACCTAGGAATTATGATTACATAGTAAAGGTGCTACCACTACACCACAGAAGGTTAAAAGGAATCCAACCTTATAGCTTATATCTGCTAACCTTAGTAATGAACGCATTCTAACTGAATGCCACTATGTTCATATTACAGATTCCCCAACCTTACTCGTGGCTTCATTTTAGCATTTAATTCAATTCCCAATCTCATTCGGGCCATGCAATTATCAAATAAGCACATTACATATGTGAAAACATGAATCATTTTTTACCCCGACCGGGACTTGAACCTAGGACTTATGATTACTAAGTCAAGGCGCTACCACTACACCACAGAAGGCTAAAAGGAATCCAACCTTATAGCTTATATCTGCTATACTTAGGAATGAATGCATTCTAACTGAATGCTACTATGTTAATATTACAGATTCCCCAACCTCACTCGTGGCTTCATTTTAGCATTTAATTCAATTCCCAATCTCATTCGGGCCATGAAATGATCTTATAAGCACATTACATATGTGAAAACATGAATCATTTTTTACCCTGACTGGGACTCGAACATAGGACTTATGATTACTAAGTCAAGTCGCTACCTCTACACCACAGAAGGTTAAAAGGAATCCAACCTTATAGCTTATATCTGCTATACTTAGGAATGAATGCATTCTAACTGAATGCCACTATGTTCATATTACAGATTCCCCAACCTCACTCGTGGCTTAACTTTAGCATTTAATTCAATTCCCAATCTCATTCGGTCCATGAAATTATCAGATAAGCACATTACATATGTGAAAACATGTATCATTTATTAACCCGACCGGGACTCGAACCTAGGACTTATGATTACTAAGTCAAGGCGCTAACACTACACCACAGAAGGTTAAAAGGAATCCAACCTTATTGTTTATATCTGCTATACTTAGGAATGAATGCATTCTAACTGAATGCCACTATGTTCATATTACAGATTCCCCAACCTCACTCGTGGCTTCATTTTAGCATTTAATTCAATTCCCAATCTCATTCGGGCCATGAAATTATCAAATAAGCACATTACATATGTGAAAACATGAATCATTTTTTAACCCGACCGGGACTCGAACCTAGGACTTATGATTACTAAGTCAAGGCGCTACCACTACACCACAGAATGTTAAAAGGAATTCAACATTATAGCTTATATCTGCTATACTTAGGAATGAACGCATTCTAACTGAATGCCACTATGTTCATATTACAGATTCCCCAACCTCACTCGTGGCTTCATTTTAGCATTTAAATAAATTCCCAATCTCATTCGGGCCAAGAAATTATCAGATAAGGACATTACATATGTGAAAACATAAATCATTTTTTAACCCGACCGGGATTCGAACCTAGGACTTATGATTATTAAGTCAAGGCGCTACCACTACACCACAGAAGGTTAAAAGGAATCCAACCTTATAGCTTATATCTGCTATACTTAGGAATGAATGCATTCTAACTGAATGCCACTATGTTCATATTACAGATTCCCCAACCTCACTCGTGGCTTCATTTTAGCATTTAATTAAATTCCCAATCTCATTCGGGCCATGAAAATGATCAAATAAGCACGTTACATATGTGAAAACATGAATCATTTTTACCCCGACCGGGTCTCGAACCTAGGACTTATGATTACTGAGTAAAGGCGCTACCACTACACCACAGAAGGTTAAAAGGAATTCAACCTTATAGCTTATATCTGCTATACTTAGGAATGAACGCATTCTAACTGAATGCCACTATGTTCATATTACAGATTCCCCAACCTCACTCGTGGCTTCATTTTAGCATTTAATTCAATTCCCAATCTCATTCGGGACATGAAATGATCAAATAAGCACATTACATATGTGAAAACATGAATCATTTTTTACCCCGACCGAAATTCGAACCTAGGAATTATGATTACATAGTAAATGTGCTACCACTACACCACAGAAGGTTAAAAGGAATCCAACCTTATAGCTTATATCTGCTAACCTTAGTAATGAACGCATTCTAACTGAATTCCACTATGTTCATATTACAGATTCCCCAACCTTACTCGTGGCTTCATTTTAGCATTTAATTCAATTCCCAATCTCATTCGGGCCATGCAATTATCAAATAAGCACATTACATATTTGAAAACATGAATCATTTTTTACCCCGACCGGGACTCGAACCTAGGACTTATGATTACTAAGTCAAGGCGCTACCACTACACCACAGAAGGCTAAAAGGAATCCAACCTTATAGCTTATATCTGCTATACTTAGGAATGAATGCATTCTAACTGAATGCTACTATGTTCATATTACAGATTCCCCAACCTCACTCGTGGCTTCATTTTAGCATTTAATTCAATTCCCAATCTCATTCGGGCCATGAAATTATCAGATAAGCACATTACATATGTGAAAACATGAATCATTTTTTACCCCAACCGGGGCACGAACCTAGGACTTATGATTATTAAGTCAAGGCGCTACCACTACACCACAGAAGGTTAAAAGGAATCCAACATTACAGCTTATTTCTGCTATACTTAGGAATGAACGAATTCTAACTGAATGAGACTATGTTCATATTACAGATTCCCCAACCTCACCCGTGGCTTCATTTTAGCATTTAATTCAATTCCCAATCTCATTCGGTCCATGAAATTATCAGATAAGCACATTACATATGTGAAAACATGTATCATTTATTAACCCGACCGGGACTCGAACCTAGGACTTATGATTACTAAGTCAAGGCGCTAACACTACACCACAGAAGGTTAAAAGGAATCCAACCTTATTGTTTATATCTGCTATACTTAGGAATGAATGCATTCTAACTGAATGCCACTATGTTCATATTACAGATTCCCCAACCTCACTCGTGGCTTCATTTTAGCATTTAATTCAATTCCCAATCTCATTCGGGCCATGAAATTATCAAATAAGCACATTACATATGTGAAAACATGAATCATTTTTTAACCCGACCGGGACTCGAACCTAGGACTTATGATTACTAAGTCAAGGCGCTACCACTACACCACAGAATGTTAAAAGGAATTCAACATTATAGCTTATATCTGCTATACTTAGGAATGAACGCATTCTAACTGAATGCCACTATGTTCATATTACAGATTCCCCAACCTCACTCGTGGCTTCATTTTAGCATTTAAATAAATTCCCAATCTCATTCGGGCCAAGAAATTATCAGATAAGGACATTACATATGTGAAAACATAAATCATTTTTTAACCCGACCGGGATTCGAACCTAGGACTTATGATTATTAAGTCAAGGCGCTACCACTACACCACAGAAGGTTAAAAGGAATCCAACCTTATAGCTTATATCTGCTATACTTAGGAATGAATGCATTCTAACTGAATGCCACTATGTTCATATTACAGATTCCCCAACCTCACTCGTGGCTTCATTTTAGCATTTAATTAAATTCCCAATCTCATTCGGGCCATGAAAATGATCAAATAAGCACGTTACATATGTGAAAACATGAATCTTTTTTACCCCGACCGGGTCTCGAACCTAGGACTTATGATTACTGAGTAAAGGCGCTACCACTACACCACAGAAGGTTAAAAGGAATTCAACCTTATAGCTTATATCTGCTATACTTAGGAATGAACGCATTCTAACTGAATGCCACTATGTTCATATTACAGATTCCCCAACCTCACTCGTGGCTTCATTTTAGCATTTAATTCAATTCCCAATCTCATTCGGGACATGAAATGATCAAATAAGCACATTACATATGTGAAAACATGAATCATTTTTTACCCCGACCGAAATTCGAACCTAGGAATTATGATTACATAGTAAATGTGCTACCACTACACCACAGAAGGTTAAAAGGAATCCAACCTTTTAGCTTATATCTGCTAACCTTAGTAATGAACGCATTCTAACTGAATTCCACTATGTTCATATTACAGATTCCCCAACCTTACTCGTGGCTTCATTTTAGCATTTAATTCAATTCCCAATCTCATTCGGGCCATGCAATTATCAAATAAGCACATTACATATTTGAAAACATGAATCATTTTTTACCCCGACCGGGACTCGAACCTAGGACTTATGATTACTAAGTCAAGGCGCTACCACTACACCACAGAAGGCTAAAAGGAATCCAACCTTATAGCTTATATCTGCTATACTTAGGAATGAATGCATTCTAACTGAATGCTACTATGTTCATATTACAGATTCCTCAACCTCACTCGTGGCTTCATTTTAGCATTTAATTCAATTCCCAATCTCATTCGGGCCATGAAATGATCATATAAGCACATTACATATGTGAAAACATGAATCATTTTTTACCCTGACTGGGACTCGAACATAGGACTTATGATTACTAAGTCAAGTCGCTACCTCTACACCACAGAAGGTTAAAAGGAATCCAACCTTATAGCTTATATCTGCTATACTTAGGAATGAACGCATTCTAACTGAATGCCACTATGTTCATATTACAGATTCCCCAACCTTACTCGTGGCTTAACTTTAGCATTTAATTCAATTCCCAACCTCATTCAGGCCATGAAATTATCAGATAAGCACATTACATATGTGAAAACATGAATCATTTTTTACACCGACCGGGACTCGAACCTAGGACTTATGACTACTAAGTCAAGGCGCTACCACTACACCACAGAAGGTTAAAAGGAATCCAACCTTATAGCTTATATCTGCTATACTTATTAATGAACGCATTCTAACTGAATGCCACTATGTTCATATTACAGATTCCCCAACCTCACTCGTGGCTTCATTTTAGCATTTAATTCAATTCCCAATCTCATTCGGGCCATGAAATGATCAAATAAGCACATTACATATGTGAAAACATGAATCATTTTTTACCCCAACCGGGGCACGAACCTAGGACTTATGATTACTAAGTCAAGGCGCTACCACTACACCACAGAAGGTTAAAAGGAATCCAACCTTACAGCTTATTTCTGCTATACTTAGGAATGAACGAATTCTAACTGAATGAGACTATGTTCACATTACAGATTCCCCAACCTCACCCGTGGCTTCATTTTAGCATTTAATTCAATTCCCAGTCTCATTCGGTCCATGAAATTATCAGATAAGCACATTACATATGTGAAAACATGTATCATTTTTTAACCCGACCGGGACTCGAACCTAGGACTTATGATTACTAAGTCAAGGCGCTAACACTACACCACAGAAGGTTAAAAGGAATCCACCCTTATTGTTTATATCTGCTATACTTAGGAATGAATGCATTCTAACTGAATGCCACTATGTTCATATTACAGATTCCCCAACCTCACTCGTGGCTTCATTTTAGCATTTAATTCAATTCCCAATCTCATTCGGGCCATGAAATTATCAGATAAGCACATTACATATGTGAAAACATGAATCATTTTTTACCCCGACTGGGACTCGAACTTAGGACTTATGATTACTAAGTCAAGTCGCTACCACTACACCACAGAAGGTTAAAAGGAATCCAACCTTATAGCTTATATCTGCTATACTTAGGAATGAATGCATTCTAACTGAATGCCACTATGTTCATATTACAGATTCCCCAACCTCACTCGTGGCTTCATTTTAGCATTTAATTCAATTCCCAATCTCATTCGGGCCATGAAATTATCAGATAAGCACATTACATATGTGAAAACATGAATCATTTTTTACCCCAACCGGGACTCGAAACTAGGACTTATGATTACTAAGTCAAGGCGCTACCACTACACCACAGAAGGTTAATAGGAATCCAACCTTATAGCTTATATCTGCTATACTTAGGAATGAACGCATTTTAACTGAATGCCACTATGTACATATTACAGATTCCCCAACCTCACTCGTGGCTTCATTTTAGCATTTAATTCAATTCCCAATCTCATTCGGGCCAGGAAAGTATCAGATAAGCACATTACATATGTGAAAACATGAATCATTTTTTACCCTGACATGGACTCAAAACTAAGACTTATGATTACTAAGTCAAGGCGCTACCACTACACCACAGAAGGTTAAAAGGAATCCAACCTTATAGCTTATATCTTCTATACTTAGGAATGAAAGCATTCTAACTGAATGATACTATTTTCCTATTACAGATTCCCCAACCTCACTCGTGGCTTCATTTTAGCATTTAATTCAATTCCCAATCTCATTCGGGACATGAAATGATCAAATAAGCACATTACAAATGTGAAAACATGAATCATTTTTTACCCCGACCTAGACTCGAACCTAGGACTTATGATTACTAAGTCAAGGCGCTACCACTACACCACAGAAGGTTAAAAGGAATCCAACCTTATAGCTTATATCTGCTATACTTTGGAATGAACGCATTCTAACTGAATGCCACTATGTTCATATTACAGACTCCCCAACCTCACTTGTGGCTTCATTTTAGCATTTAATTCAATTCCCTATCTCATTCGGGCCATGAAATGATCATATAAGCACATTACATATGTGAAAACATGAATCATTTTTTAGCCCGACCGGGACTCGAACCTAGGACTTATCATTACTAAGTAAAGGCGCTACCACTACACCACAGAAGGTTAAAAGGAATCCAACCTTATAGCTTATATCTGCTATACTTAGGAATGAACGCATTCTAACTGAATGCCACTATGTTCATATTAGAGATTCCCCAACTTCACTCGTGGCTTCATTTTAGCATTTAATTCAATTCCCAATCTGAATCGGGCCATGAAATGATCAAATAAGCACATTACATATGTGAAAACATGAATCATTTTTTACCCCGACCGAGACTCGAACCTAGGACTTATGATTACTAAGTCAAGGCACTACCACTACACCACAGAAGGTTAAAAGGAATCCAACCTTATAGCTTATAGTTGCTATACTTAGGAATGAATGCATTCTAACTGAATGCCACTATGTTCATATTACAGATTCCCCAACCTCACTCGTGGCTTCATTTTAGCATTTAATTCAATTCCCAATCTCATTCGGGCCATGAAATTATCAGATAAGCACATTACATATGTGAAATCATCAATCATTTTTTACCCCGACCGAGACTCGAACCTATGACTTATGATTACTAAGTCAAGGCAACACCACTACACCACAAAAGGTTAAAAGGAATCCAACCTTATAGCTTATATCTGCTATACTTAGGAATGAACGCATTCTAACTGAATGCCACTATGTTCATATTACAGATTCCCCAACCTCACTCGTGGCTTCATTTTAGCATTTAATTCAATTCCCTATCTCATTCAGGCCATGAAATGATCAAATAAGCACATTACATATGTGAAAACATGAATCATTTTTTACCCCGACTGGGACTCGAACCTAGGACTTATGATTACTAAGTCATGGCGCTACCACTACACCACAAAAGTTTAAAAGGAATCCAACCTTATAGCTTATATCTGCTATACTTAGGAATGAACGCATTCTAACTGAATGCCACTATGTTCATATTACAGATTCCCCAACCTCACTCGTGGCTTCATTTTAGCATTTAATTAAATTCCCAATCTCATTCGGGCCATGAAAATATCAAATAAGCACGTTACATATGTGAAAACATGAATAATTTTTTATCCCGAAAGGGTCTCGAACCTAGGACTTATGATTACTGAGTCAAGGCGCTACCACTACACCACAGAAGGTTAAAAGGAGTCCAGCCTTATAGCTTATATCTGCTATACTTAGGAATGAACGCATTCTAACTGAATGCCACTATGTTCATATTAAAGATTCCCAGCCTCACTCGTGGCTTCATTTTAGCATTTAATTCAATTCCCAATCTCATTCGGGCCATGAAATTATCAAATAAGCACATTACATATGTGAAAACATGAATCATTTTTTAACCCGACCGGGACTCGAAGCTAGGACTTATGATTACTAAGTCAAGGCGCTACCACTACACCACAGAAGGTTAAAAGGAATCCAACTTTATAGCTTATATCTGCTATACTTTGGAATGAACGCATTCTAACTGAATGCCACTATGTTCATATTACAGACTCCCCAACCTCATTTGTGGCTTCATTTTAGCATTTAATTCAATTCCCTATCTCATTCGGGCCATGAAATGATCATATAAGCACATTACATATGTGAAAACATGAATCATTTTTTAGCCCGACCGGGACTCGAACCTAGGACTTATCATTACTAAGTAAAGGCGCTACCACTACACCACAGAAGGTTAAAAGGAATCCAACCTTATAGCTTATATCTGCTATACTTAGGAATGAACGCATTCTAACTGAATGCCACTATGTTCATATTAGAGATTCCCCAACTTCACTCGTGGCTTCATTTTAGCATTTAATTCAATTCCCAATCTCATTCGGGCCATGAAATGATCAAATAAGCACATTACATATGTGAAAACATGAATCATTTTTTACCCCGACCGGGTCTCGAACCTAGGACTTATGATTACTAAGTCAAGGCACTACCACTACACCACAGAAGGTTAAAAGGAATCCAACCTTATAGCTTATAGTTGCTATACTTAGGAATGAATGCATTCTAACTGAATGCCACTATGTTCATATTACAGATTCCCCAACCTCACTCGTGGCTTCATTTTAGCATTTAATTCAATTCCCAATCTCATTCGGGCCATGAAATTATCAGATAAGCACATTACATATGTGAAATCATCAATCATTTTTTACCCCGACCGAGACTCGAACCTATGACTTATGATTACTAAGTCAAGGCAACACCACTACACCACAAAAGGTTAAAAGGAATCCAACCTTATAGCTTATATCTGCTATACTTAGGAATGAACGCATTCTAACTGAATGCCACTATGTTCATATTACAGATTCCCCAACCTCACTCGTGGCTTCATTTTAGCATTTAATTCAATTCCCTATCTCATTCAGGCCATGAAATGATCAAATAAGCACATTACATATGTGAAAACATGAATCATTTTTTACCCCGACTGGGACTCGAACCTAGGACTTATGATTACTAAGTCATGGCGCTACCACTACACCACAAAAGGTTAAAAGGAATCCAACCTTATAGCTTATATCTGCTATACTTAGGAATGAACGCATTCTAACTGAATGCCACTATGTTCATATTACAGATTCCCCAACCTCACTCGTGGCTTCATTTTAGCATTTAATTCAATTCCCAATCTCATTCGGGCCATGAAAATATCAAATAAGCACGTTACATATGTGAAAACATGAATAATTTTTTATCCCGACCGGGTCTCGAACCTAGGACTTATGATTACTGAGTCAAGGCGCTACCACTACACCACAGAAGGTTAAAAGGAATCCAACCTTATAGCTTATATCTGCTATACTTAGGAATGAACGCATTCTAACTGAATGCCACTATGTTCATATTAAAGATTCCCAGCCTCACTCGTGGCTTTATTTTAGCATTTAATTCAATTCCCAATCTCATTCGGGCCATGAAATTATCAAATAAGCACATTACATATGTGAAAACATGAATCATTTTTTAACCCGACCGGGACTCGAACCTAGGACTTTTGATTACTAAGTCAAGGCGCTACCACTACACCACAGAAGGTTAAAAGGAATCCAACCTTATAGCTTATATCTGCTATACTTAGGATTGAACGCATTCGAATTTAATGCCACTACGTTCATATTACAGATTCCCCAACCTCACTCGTGGCTTCATTTTTGCATTTTATTCAATTCCCAATCTCAATCGGGCCATGAAATTATCAAATAAGCACATTACATATGTGAAAACATGAATCATTTTTTAACCCGACCGGGATTAGAACCTAGGACTTATGATTACTAAGTCAAGGCGCTACCACTACACCACAAAAGGTTAAAAGTAATCCAACCTTATAGCTTATATCTGCTATACTTATTAATGAACGCATTCTAACTGAATGCCACTATGTTCATATTACAGATTCCCCAACCTCACTCGTGGCTTCATTTTAGCATTTAATTAAATTCCCAATCTCATTCGGGCCAAGAAATTATCAGATAAGGACATTACATATGTGAAAACATAAATCATTTTTTAACCCGACCATGATTCGAACCTAGGACTTATGATTATTAAGTCAAGGCGCTACTACTACACCACAGAAGGTTAAAAGGAATCCAACCTTATAGCTTATATCTGCTATACTTAGGAATGAATGCATTCTAACTGAATGCCACTATGTTCATATTACAGATTCCCCAACCTCACTCGTGGCTTCATTTTAGCATTTAATTAAATTCCCAATCTCATTCGGGCCATGAAAATGATCAAATAAGCACGTTACATATGTGAAAACATGAATCATTTTTACCCCGACCGGGTCTCGAACCTAGGACTTATGATTACTGAGTAAAGGCGCTACCACTACACCACAGAAGGTTAAAAGGAATCCAACCTTATAGCTTATATCTGCTATACTTAGGAATGAACGCATTCTAACTGAATGCCACTATGTTCATATTACAGATTCCCCAACCTCACTCGTGGCTTCATTTTAGCATTTAATTCAATTCCCAATCTCATTCAGGACATGAAATGATCAAATAAGCACATGACATATGTGAAAACATGAATCATTTTTTACCGCGACCGAAACTCGAACCTAGGAATTATGATTACATAGTAAAGGTGCTACCACTACACCACAGAAGATTAAAAGGAATCCAACCTTATAGCTTATATCTGCTAACCTTAGTAATGAACGCATTCTAACTGAATGCCACTATGTTCATATTACAGATTCCCCAACCTTACTCGTGGCTTCATTTTAGCATTTAATTCAATTCCCAATCTCATTCGGGCCATGCAATTATCAAATAAGCACATTACATATGTGAAAACATGAATCATTTTTTACCCCGACCGGGACTCGAACCTAGGACTTATGATTACTAAGTCAAGGCGCTACCACTACACCACAGAAGGCTAAAAGGAATCCAACCTTATAGCTTATATCTGCTATACTTAGGAATGAATGCATTCTAACTGAATGCTACTATGTTCATATTACAGATTCCCCAACCTCACTCGTGGCTTCATTTTAGCATTTAATTCAATTCCCTATCTCATTCGGGCCATGAAATGATCATATAAGCACATTACATATGTGAAAACATGAATCATTTTTTACCCTGACTGGGACTCGAACATAGGACTTATGATTACTAAGTCAAGTCGCTACCTCTACACCACAGAAGGTTAAAAGGAATCCAACCTTATAGCTTATATCTGCTATACTTAGGAATGAACGCATTCTAACTGAATGCCACTATGTTCATATTACAGATTCCCCAACCTCACTCGTGGCTTAACTTTAGCATTTAATTCAATTCCCAATCTCATTCGGGCCATGAAATTATCAGATAAACACATTACATATGTGGAAACATGAATCATTTTTTACCCCGACTGGGACTCGAAGCTAGGACTTATGATTACTAAGTCAAGGTGCTACCACTACATCACAGAAGGTTAATAGGAATCCAACCTTATAGCTTATATCTGCCATACTTAGGAATGAATGCATTCTAACTGAATGCCACTATGTTCATATTACAGATTCCCCAACCTCACTCGTGGCTTCATTTTAGCGTTTAATTCAATTCCCAATCTCATTCGGGCCATGAAATTAATAAATAAGCACATTATATATGTGAAAACATGAATCATTTCTTACACCGACCGTGACTCGAACCTAGGACTTATGACTACTAAGTCAAGGCTCTACCACTACACCACAGAAGGTTAAAAGGAATCCAACCTTATAGCTTATATCTGCTATACTTAGGAATGAACGCATTCTAACTGAATGCCACTATGTTCATATTAAAGATTCCCCAACCTCACCCGTGGCTTCATTTTAGCATTTAATTCAATTCCCAATCTCATTCGGGCCATGAAATGATCAAATAAGCACATTACATATGTGAAAACATGAATCATTTTTTATCCCAACCGGGGCACGAACCTAGAACTTATGATTACTAAGTCAAGGCGCTACCACTACACCACAGAAGGTTAAAAGGAATTCAACATTATAGCTTATATCTGCTATTCTTAGGAATGAACACATTTTAACTGAATGCCACTATGTTCATATTCCAGATTCCCCAACCTCACTCGTGGCTTTATTTTAGCATTTAATTCAATTCCCAATCTCATTCGGGCCATGAAATTAATAAATAAGCACATTATATATGTGAAAACATGAATCATTTTTTACACCGACCGGGACTCGAACCTAGGACTTATGACTACTAAGTCAAGGCGCTACCACTACACCACAGAAGGTTAAAAGGAATCCAACCTTATTGTTTATATCTGCTATACTTAGGAATGAATGCATTCTAACTGAATGCCACTATGTTCATATTACAGATTCCCCAACCTCACTCGTGGCTTCATTTTAGCATTTAATTCAATTCCCAATCTCATTCGGGCCATGAAATTATCAAATAAGCACATTACATATGTGAAAACATGTATCATTTTTTACCCCGACCGGGACTCGAACCTAGGACTTATGATTACTAAGTCAAGGCGCTACCACTACACCACAGAATGTTAAAAGGAATTCAACATTATAGCTTATATCTGCTATACTTAGGAATGAACGCATTCTAACTGAATGCCACTATGTTCATATTACAGATTCCCCAACCTCACTCGTGGCTTCATTTTAGCATTTAATTCAATTCCCTATCTCATTCGCGCCATGAAATGATCAAATAAGCACATTACATATGTGAAAACATGAATCAATTTTTACCCCGACCGGGACTCGAACCTAGGACTTATGATTACTAAGTCAAGGCGCTACCACTACACCACAGAAGGTTAAAAGAAATACAACCTTATAGCTTATATCTGCTATACTTAGGAATAAACGCATTCTAACTGAATGCCATTATGTCATATTACAGCTTCCCCAACCTCACTCGTGGCTTCATTTTAGCATTTAATTCAATTCCCAATCTCATTCGGGCCAGGAAATTTTTAAATAAGCACATTACATATGTGAAAACATGAATCATTTTTCACCCTGACCGGGGCTCAAACCTAGGACATATGATTACTAATTCAAGGGGCTACCACTACACCACAAAAGGTTAAAAGGAATCCAACCTTATAGCTTATATCTGCTATACTTAGGAATGAACGCATTCTAACTGAATGCCACTAGGTTCATATTACAGATTCCCCAACCTCACTCGTGGCTTCATTTTAGCATTTAATTAAATTCCCAATCTCATTCGGGACATGAAAATTATCAAATAAGCACGTTACATATGTGAAAACATGAATCATTTTTTACCCCGACCGGGTCTCGAACATAGGACTTATGATTACTGAGTCAAGGCGCTACCACTACACCACAGAAGGTTAAAAGGAATCCAACCTTATAGCTTATATCTGCTATACTTAGGAATGAATGCATTCTAACTGAATGCCACTATGTTCATATTACAGATTCCCAGCCTCACTCGTGGCTTCATTTTAGCATTTAATTCAATTCCCAATCTCATTCGGGCCATGAAATGATTAAATAAACGCATTATATATGTGAAAACATGAATCATTTTTTATCCTGACCGAGACTCGATCCTAGGACTTATGATTACTTAGTCAAGGTGCTACCACCACACCACAGAAGGTTAAAAGGAATCCAACCTTATAGCTTATATCTGCTAACCTTAGTAATGAACGCATTCTAACTGAATGCCACTATGTACATATTACAGATTCCCCAACCTCACTCGTGGCTTCATTTTAGCATTTAATTCAATTCCCAATCTCATTCGGGCCATGAAATAATCAAATAAGCATATTATATATGTGAAAACATGAATCATTTTTTACCCCGACCGGGACTCGAACATAGGACTTATGACTACTAAGTCAAGGCGCTACCACTACACCACAGAAGGTTAAAAGGAATCCAACCTTATAGCTTATATCTGCTATACTTAGGAATGAAAGCATTCTAACTGAATGCCACTATGTTCATATTACAGACTTCCCAACCTCACTTGTGGCTTCATTTTAGCATTTAATTCAATTCCCTATCTCATTCGGGCCATGAAATGATCATATAAGCACATTACATATGTGAAAACATGAATCATTTTTTACCCCGACCGGGACTCGAACCTAGGACTTATCATTACTAAGTCAAGGCAACACCACTACACCACAGAAGGTTAAAAGGAATCCAACCTTATAGCTTATATCTGCTATACTTAGGAATGAACGCATTCTAACTGAATGCCACTATGTTCATATTACAAATTCCCCAACCTCACTCGTGGCTTCATTTTAGCATTTAATTCAATTCCCAGTCTCATTCAGGCCATGAAATGATCAAATAAGCACATTACATATGTGAAAACATGAATCATTTTTTACCCCGACCGGGACTCGAACCTAGGACTTATGATTACTAAGTCAAGGCGCTACCACTACACCACAGAAGGTTAAAAGGAATCCAACCTTATAGCTTATATCTGCTATACTTAGGAATGAACGCATTCTAACTGAATGCCACTATGTTCATATTCCAGATTCCCCAACCTCACTCGTGGCCTCATTTTAGCATTTAATTCAATTCCCAATCTCATTCGGGCCATGAAATGATCAAATAAGCACATTACATATGTGAAAACATGAATCATTTTTTAACCCGACCGGGACTCGAACCTAGGACTTATGATTACTAAGTCATGGCGCTACCACTACACCACAGAAGGTTAAAAGGAATCCAACCTTATAGCTTATATCTGCTATACTTAGGAATGAACGCATTCGAATTTAATGCCACTACGTTCATATTACAGATTCCCCAACCTCACTCGTGGCTTCATTTTTGCATTTAATTCAATTCCCAATCTCAATCGGGCCATGAAATTATCAAATAAGCACATTACATATGTGAAAACATGAATCATTTTTTAACCCGACCGGGATTAGAACCTAGGACTTATGATTACTAAGTCAAGGCGCTACCACTACACCACAAAAGGTTAAAAGGAATCCAACCTTATAGCTTATATCTGCTATACTTAGGAATGAACGCATTCTAACTGAATGCCACTATGTTCATATTACAGATTCCCCAACCTCACTCGTGGCTTCATTTTAGCATTTAATTCAATTCCCAATCTCATTCGGGCCAAGAAATTATCAGATAAGGACATTACATATGTGAAAACATAAATCATTTTTTAACCCGACCGGGATTCGAACCTAGGACTTATGATTATTAAGTCAAGGTGCTACCACTACACCACAGAAGGTTAAAAGGAATCCAACCTTATAGTTTATATCTGCTATACTTAGGAATGAATGCATTCTAACTGAATGCCACTATGTTCATATTACAGATTCCCCAACCTCACTCGTGGCTTCATTTTAGCATTTAATTAAATTCCCAATCTCATTCGGGCCATGAAAATGATCAAATAAGCACGTTTCATATGTGAAAACATGAATCATTTTTACCCCGACTGGGTCTCGAACCTAGGACTTATGATTACTGAGTAAAGGCGCTACCACTACACCACAGAAGGTTAAAAGGAATTCAACCTTATAGCTTATATCTGCTATACTTAGGAATGAACGCATTCTAACTGAATGCCACTATGTTCATATTACAGATTCCCCAACCTCACTCGTGGCTTCATTTTAGCATTTAATTCAATTCCCAATCTCATTCGGGACATGAAATGATCAAATAAGCACATTACATATGTGAAAACATGATTCATTTTTTACCCCGACCGAAACTCGAACCTAGGAATTATGATTACATAGTAAAGGTGCT
>JAXCGZ010008842.1:0-20809 GCA_037179515.1 Halocaridina rubra
ATTTGATTTCTTTGTATCCCGAAATCTTTCCAGTTATTTGTTTATTACCTGTTATGTAGTGAAGTTTGGAACATTTTGGTCTCCGTTTATCCAGGTCTTCAAAATGTTGCATGATGGAGACGTATTTGGAGTTTTATTATTGCACAGAGCTTTTAGTTATTTCTTTCTTAATGTGCTATTTAATTTATGCAGGTTTTTCCCCTCTCTATGCGAGGGAATGCTTGAGAATAGGGAAATTACATGTTTGGGTAAAATTATGGGAAACTGGAACTTAGTTCAGATGTGAGGAAAGGATTAAAGAATAATATTAACTATTTTAGTGTAAAATGCAGCATAGCAAGGCTTAATAGGAAAATTATTGGCGATCTATGTTAGATGTGTGGAATGGCTGTGAATGCACTGTTAATAAGACTGTGATGTCATTGTAAAGTGAACAGAGCACTTTCAGATTTTATGTACAGAGAAAACAATGTAAAAACATTATTATTTAAGATAAAACTTAGTATTTATGTAATTGAACAAAGTAAATTTAGTTAGCTTATATTTAAGGTGCAAATATAAGGTTGAAGTTATAAAAAGAAAAGGAATCAAGAATGAATACTGAATTTTGATTTGCAAGGACACAGGGAAAATGCTGGAGGATACTGTATTATAGTGCCCATAGTTGGGAAATTGGAAGCTGGAGGGATATGAAGGTATGAGATTTTATTGGAATCCCTTTTAAATACAACCTATGCAGTCTATGACATAGTTTGTGCCTCTCTTAATTTGTTTGATATAATTGCTCATTTTTGACTGTTTAGTTCTTAGATATTTTGTATAATTTTGTTAAGCATCTCTCACTCTCGTGTAGCTCAGAAGGAATATGTTTTATTTGAGAGCGTATATTCATATCTGAAACCTTGCAGCCTCTGTAGCTTTCCTTTCTGCCTTCCTCAGCTTTTAAATACACTATACTATATAAAACTTGTATACCAATGTTATATAATTCTTTTACTTTGTCCTGGGAGCAGTAAATGAATTATCATATTACAAATGTTAATACTGAACTTGGGGTGTGTTCGTTTTCCTTTAACTATTAGATGGCTTATGAACCCTTCTGATATGCATGCCCAGTTTTTTTTTTTTATATATTTTACAATCTGTAACAGTTCCATGAGGAGGTAATGGTGAATAATGCCACCAACCAATTTTTTTCATATGCTTTACAAGCTGTAACTGTTTCCATTAGGTGTTATGGTGATAAATGCTACCAACAGATATTACTGTATACATATAAAGGTCTGTATTCATATTGTGTCCTTAACAGCGTTTATATTGGCCTGACTATAGTTCGCTCCTATCTCTGTGAAACAGTCTTTTGTACCCTAACTCTTATAATTAAAAAATTTAGATGTCGTACATAGTAATCTGCCGTCAATACGATTAGTGTATGTTCTCTAGAAAAGAACGCCAAGGTCTGTCTCCAGTGAGGGAATGCACTCATAGTTTTAAATTCTCCAGAGGGATCCTCATTTAATATGATGGTTTGATGTGTGTATTTAAGCCACTTCTTAACTCATTTCTCGTCAACGAAGCTAATGAGATATCGTTCAAATACTTTCCACCTAATATCTCAGTAAACTCTTTCTATGCCTACATCAACACCGAAAATTCTTGCATATTCATTACACATATCTTATTATCCCTTCATATATGACAAGTCACAATATTCCCCATCTCTGTTTGTCTCTATGTTTTCTTTGTGCCCAGGCCTGATGAGGGTTGACTTATTTTTTTGGCCCCATCCTGGTGTCACAAAAAAAACAAAAAATTTTATCAATGGATCTGTTTGTCAAACTCTTAATATATGTAATTGAAAAAACTGATAGGTTGTTGTTCAGGAAAACTATTTTGTTGAGTCTACCAGCACCTTGTGTGAAGCTTTGTAATTTTAAGTAGAACTGACACTAAGCTGAAATTCTACAATTTGTTGGCTTACTTAAATATTTGGCTAAAATAATAGGGGTCTTGCTTGCTTATCTCTTTCCTAAGTTGTCAGCTCTAGGATATATTACTCATAATAGAGCAAGCCATTTTCATCCCTTGCAAATTTTAAGAGTATTGGATGATAATATTATCTCATCTGTTAGTATATTTCGATATGCATTTAGGAATTTTTTTTCAAATTTTATATGACTAATCCTGTCGTATGATAATATTACATTCAGGCTGTCATTAACCTTTATAAAACCTTTAAAAATTTAGTAGGAAAAACTTTCATCTATTCATAGTTATTTGATATAGTTTTTACATCTCATTTAGAAATTGATCATGTATATAGCTAGCATGTTTTCCAATTTCTTTTTTTTATTAACATATCCAAATATGAGCTCAGGATTGTTTTTAGCCGCTGCAGTTGTCTTTCCTCTGTGTCTCACATTGATATTTTGTTTATCCCTTTTAAGTTCTGTAAGGATTTTGTTTATATTTTGTATCGGTCCGTGGATTTAGACAATGCCAATTGATTATATGTATTTTTATTATGCTTATTATGAAAACTCATCAAATGCATGCAGGCTTTATTGTGTCTTTGTTAACTGCTCATCTTTGATACACGTGTCTCTTTAGTATCTATTTGAACTCTTGGACTCTACTCCATAAATGCTGAACATCATCAATATTTAGTGCAATCATCAATGTTACGTTGTTAAGGTTCCTGGAGCTGTAGTTTTCATTTATTTTACTGCATTTTTTAAATGATACACCAAAGCCAACAGAAGGTAGTAAGAAGCAAGAACTTAAGAAGAGAGGTGAATTGAAGTAGCAGGTCTTGAACATATCTTGCCATCCTTGCCTCTTTTCTTGTTTTCTAGGTGAAAAAATATTTTGGGAATGAGGAATTACCAGCTCCTTCTCCCTTTCCCTTTTTGGTCACACACACAATGCGAGTGTGACATATTTTCTCCCCCTACCCTGAACAGAATACCAAAGCCAGACATCAGGTTTCAGGTTTCCAGGATAATTTTACTTCATATGGACTTGATGTCCCTCACTGGCAATATGACAAGGAAGGTTGTATATCACTTTGCTCCATTTCATTTTGGATGTCAGAATATTTTGATGGCTAAGTCTTGCACACTCCCTGATGACCCTCCAGGTCTTGCTTAGCCTGCCTCAACTTTAAATTACTAATAGACCTTATCTGTATATCCTCTTCACTATTTCTTCATTGTCCATCCTCTCTCGACATTTAAACCTGCAAACCTGCATACTGCTTAACAAATGACAGTGAAATTGACCAATGTGTGCAGATATTTGGCTTAAAACAAACACCTGAAGCCTACCATTGGAGTATACTAAAGAATAGACATAATTATACTTGCAATTTATGGTGTATTGAATGTGATTGATTAAATTTATAGTGCTAATATAGATGAGAAATGATGATTAGTTTTTAATGGTTATAGCCAACATATTGAATTCAGTTAAAGATGATGTCAAAAATAGAAATTGATATAATATTGCATACATATACAGTACCTGGTGGGTAATTATGTCTTGCTTAGGCATTGAGTTACATATAGATATCATGTAAATAGTAGCAATGATATAACTTAAATTATGTGAGTACCCTGAATTGGAAATGGCTGAGTAAATCTCTTAAGCATATTGAAGCGTACATTATTAATTTTATTATACTTTTGGATGGCTACAGATTTTGTGTGTTCCCTTGATATGATTGAAGATTCTTGTAAATGATATTCATTCTTTTATTCTGTGGAGATACTTTATTGCTTATATGCCAACCCTGAAACTATACTCCACTGAATACAGCTAGGCAGTCACAATTTGTAATAATAGATATAAATTTAGAATTATGCTCGATTGTAGTTTATATGTTACTGAATGCCGTCTTTGCTAATAAGTGTATCTTGACTTACAGATGATGTTACTCTGACCAGTGCCAGCACTCCCCAGGTACAGGAATGTGATATTGCTGAATCCATTAAAGATATAGATCCTGTTAGACATAGAGAAGAGCAACAGCACAAAATAGGGGATCATGGTCATAATAAAGGAGACTTCTATAAACCTGACCTTCACCATCGTGCTGATCTAGCTGAAGCTTTAAGACAAGTTGAACCCATTAAAGCTAAAGATGATCTTGCTGAAGCTTTAAGACAAATTGAACCCATAAGAGCCAAAGAAAGAAGCAAAGAAAAAGAAGATAACTCTTATGATATGCTTTCCTCTTCTGCAATGAGGGAATCTGCTCTGACATCTAAGTTCACCTCTAGTATGGCAGCAACTTCTGTGTCTTCCATAACGACTACTTCTTCCTCAATGAATGCCGAAAGTGAGGTGAAGAGCATAAAGAACGAAGCCATTATGAGAAGGAGAAATGCACATGCCAAGAGATATGAAGATAGGTAAGTCATTAAAGTCTCTGTCTCTTATTTTAGTTTAATATTGTACTTTTCTTTTATGTGATACATAATGTATAGCTTTACTCTCCAAGAGTTGTCACAGACATTGTGATATATCAATATTCAGTGTAGCGCACTTCTTCCAGGGCAGTTCTCAAAAGTCTTGTTCTTATACAGTATTTCTTAGGCAAAAGACACACTATATCTATGGCTTTTATCTTGGTTAGGTTAGGAACACATGCAAATATGGCACCTTTATATTGTTTCAGTTTTTATATTATGTAGTCAACGAGTTTCTTCCTTTACTTGAACTTGAATATAGAGGGGGTCCTTGACTTGTGTCAGAGCTCCATACCTCAAGATGCAACGTAACCCAATTTTCAGCATAAGTCGGAACACACCTAAATAAACACCTAGGCCATCCACCTATGCTAACGCAGAAGTAAAGTTCATAATCTAAGATATAAAAACGTAATTTCTATGACATGTAAAAGCATATTTATAACTAAAAAAGTGAATATTTGCTTTTATATATACAGTACAGGATTGCTTACCATTATTCCTGTACTCTTGGGCTCTGGGATTGGCATTTTTTCCTCCTCTTCAATCACCCAACTCGCCTGACGTACTTTGCATGGAGGGCACTGATGCAGCGAACTTTCTCTACTGATGCCCAATCCATGCTATCGCAAACTGTGATGGAAATTCTTGTAAAAGAAGATGGCCAATTCCAAGGAAACCAGGGTTCAGTACTTAGTGCTATATCGAGCCGTGAGAGAATTCACGAATCACTATAGCGCTAAGAACTGGGCGATGTGTCTTCCTCAGTCTAATGCCATGTGACAACGTATTCTGTCATGCTGAATCAGCTGAGCTGAAGACGAAATTCGTATTTACAACTATATTCATATATTTGGTAATTTTGTAATAAATTCAAACTAGATCCTTCACATAACCAAATACATAAACATATAAAGAAATAAAACCATTAACTTGATATGCGTACACAAGAATGCTTCATGATGACATAATCTTCCGCCAAGCTCAACAAACTGTCCTGCATTAAAATCATATATATGACTATGTATTTGGTAATTTTGTAAATAAATTTAAACTCGATCCTCAACGTAACCAAATGCCTAAGCAAATTAATAAGTAAGAGCATTAACTTGGTATATATGCACACTATAATGCCACGTTATGATGTATTCTTCCGCCACGCTTAATAAACTGTTCAGCGCGCAAATTTCGTATTTACAATGTAACACACGTAGGTCGAAAATGATTTATTAATAATTTATGGGAGATACATTTTAGCCACAAAACATTGTAAGTCAAGGACATCTTAAACCGGGGACTTGTATATGCAGTATTTTACTTATGGTTTATCAGGCTTTTATGAGGTTTTCATTCCTTTTTCTAGATAATAGGGTCTCATCAAAAGGAAAAAGTGGATCCTGCTTACCCATTTTTTTTTAGTATATTGTAATTGTTTCCCCCTCAGCTTTCATTATTTTCCCCTTATGCAAGTATTTGCTGTCTTTATTGTACAAGCAGTTTAATAGGATTAACTTTGCATTTTTTGTGAAATTCATTTGGCTACCGTTACCCTTACGGTTGTTTTTGTAACGTCATATCTGCTAATGTGGGGTTTCTTGGTGTAATATCTTCCATTTTTGTCTTTTTTGTCTTGAATAATATCAACTACATTGCGAGTTTAAATTTTAGAGTTGGTAGGTTACTGCTTTTGATCTAAAATGTATGCTGTGATTCTATATATGTTTTTGAAACTAGAATTGTGGGGCTTTGCAAGACTGCGCTATTATTTTATTTCTTTTTTTGTTTCCTGGTATTTATAATAGCTGTTATGATAGCATTACAATACTCAGATAATTTTGATGAAATATTTTTAGCTACCTAAAGAAAGTTTTTTTTTTTTTTTTTTTTTTTTTCAAAGCTCCACAGATTGCCGCTGTCTCCATCCTCATTTTGAGAGGTGCCAAAATTAATTTATCTGCAAAGTAAATGGATTATGGGTTGGCTGTACTAGGAGTACCATTTTTCAGAGTTTCTAAATTATATTACAAAAGATACTTTTCATATATAGACGAAAAGCCCTCAGAGATTAAATCTTTGATTTACTTTGTTAAAATGATAAGATTAAGAAATAAGAGGTAGTTGAGGTTTAGATTTACTTTGTTATTAAGCCTTCAAGTAAAAACTCTGTGGTTTATCTTCGACTTACTTTGATATTTTTGGCATCCCAGTGAGTACAGTATTTTAGAATATATTTTTCTATCATTAAAGGATTTATTTTTCTATTTTTGTGCGGTCCCTAATGTAGGCTTATGATATTTTTAATTTGAAATTATGATGTTTTGAAAAATAGTATGAAATTGGATCAGAATTAAAGGTTGCAGCTTATGTACGATGCTAATGCTGTAAGGTGAAGAGAAACATGATATACTCTATATTAGCTGTCATAAAATGTAAAGGCTATGAACAGAGTTTACAGAAACTGGCTCACCTGTTCACAGATGTTCTGATGAATATTAGCATGTGTGTTACCAACACAAGTGTTGAGCGGTTGCCATAAGTTCTTAGAACTTAATTCTCAATATTTTTTTTTTCTTTTAAATAAGTAAGGCATATCCGTTCTCTCTAAATACTCTTTTATGATTTTCATTCAATCTGACTCCGAACAGTGTGATAAGCACTTCCCTCGAGAAGAGATAAAGGAATGAGTTGAAGCCATAAGGTATATAATACTCAGGTATCGTGGTGGTTGTTGGCCCTTATGTCGTTGTCATAATAAGGCAATTTAAAGTTCAAATAAGTTGATGAGGACACCCGTATTGTGACTTAAAAGAGTGAAGACTTGGTAATATTTGGTGATGTTGTAGGTGACTGTCAAGAAAGGAATGAACACCAAACAATAAGTCTCTCTTCTCTCAGCCTTTAGGGTGAGTCTTCCCCCCTTTTATATTGTGATTTTAAACATATAGAAGAAATGTCTGTTGAATTGTATTAAATATATGTAACCGTATTTTGTTCAAAATATTATTACTAAGCACAGTTTACTAATAGGCCGTAAAAGTAATATCAGAACACCGCAGACAGATTATTTATCGTATCCTAAATTATAAATATGGCAAGTTTTTGGGTTTTATATTTTATCTCACTTGTATGTATTTACTATTACATAATGCTTGATAATTGTTGCAATAGAAAATTATGACACTACAGTATATGTTGAAATTTTTATGACTGAAACTTATTTTTTTTTTTCAAATAACAGACTTTCAATTGGAATTTCAATTCTTGTCGTCACTCTTTATCAGTATTCATTTGAAGAGAGAGAATAGAAAGAATAATTATAGTCGCTATTTATTTTCTGAATCGAAGTTATTGACTAATTTTATTTAGTTTCAATGAGAGTCTGTTTCCATAGTAAAGGATTGGTAGAGAAACATATTATTCTTCTAGCATTTACATGTTTCTTTATTTATAGTCTAGAATTTGCTTTTCAAATCGTCAGAGGATAGTTCAAATTCCACGTATACAGTAAACATGCAGTTCAAGCCTGACTTAGCTTAAAGCTAACTCAATTTCACCTAGATATATTTGATAGAACACCGTTTAATAGTACTGAAATACAGTATCTGTTTATTACATGGAGGAACTTGCGAACAATATAGCAATTGTTTACATTTTTTTAACTTATGGTATCAGTGCACAGTACAATAATCTATTTATTATTATTATTATTATTATTATTATTATTATTATTATTATTATTATTATTATTATTATCCTGTTTTGTTTATTAAATGTTTGTTTGTAAATCATCTAATCAAATCATATTTTCATACATTTTTGCATTTTCCCAACCAGAAAATTGTACTTCATGTTGACCGTCACATAACTGATCAAACCTTTCCTTTTTTATTTTGTTTTGCTTGAAGATTTCAGTGAGAACAAGGGAATTCTCCCACATTCACGGACACACTCCCATAATTTTGAGCCCAAGGGCTCAAAGTTTAAAGCGCTAAATTAAGGGAAAAACCAGCTAAAAACTGTGTTGAATAGACAATTTATTTGTCCATTGTTAGCTAAGATCGCTGCCTTGGTCAATGCTAATGTTCCAAAATTCTCTCTTCATCCTATATTGGATATGGAAAAGGCTGTGATACACAGCATGTACTTCTTTTATTGAATAAAGTTAACACCTGAACTGACTTCCTATACTGAAGTAAACCAAATGATGTTTCTCAAGGATATAATAACAAGCAAACAAAACAAACTTCTTCGTTGGTCTTTCATGAAATTATTACTCTTTTTCCTATTTTTTTTTCAAAAAGCGAGGGAAACTTTGGTTAGGACTGTCATATATGTAGTGATACTGCAGTTCGAAGTGTTGTTTGTAATCAAGAGCATTAGTGAACTTAGAAAACTCGTTTTCTTCATGATCTTAGAGAGAGACCCAATCTTCTCTTTGATTACGGATTGGTAGCTACCACCCACTCAGCAGACTTAGTGCATATTTGGATGTTTCTCTAGACCGCCCTACATCGGTAGGTTTAATGAGTACTCAGGTTGAATTGTAACTCATGAATTGCCACCTTCAGTTCGTAGGAATATTGAGAGCATCTCTGGAAGTGTTGCTATGCAATCTCTTACTCGCCTAGGCAGTGCATACGTGTGTAATGTGTATACAGTTTTTGTCCTCTTGCATCTTTTAAAGGCATTAAAAAATATTTTTCGAGATATACAGGAGAGTAACAAGTAGAAAATCTGATATGTATTTCTTTTCATTACAAAATAAGATTATATTGATGTATGTTATACCACAAACAGTATCTTAGATATAGAATAAAGTAGCTAAGAGTGACGACTGAGTCAGACTACGTATCTATTCATTGGTTTTGTGCTTTGACTCAACCACCTCCTTTCAAGGGGACTATGAATTTTGCATATGTGGAGACCAAGTTTGAACGTGATTGGCAGAAATGTATCTCAAATATTAATAAATTCAATTGATGTAAGACTTATTGACATTACCCAATTCGTGTTATCAGTGAATTATTAGTGAATATATATATATATATATATATATATATATATATATATATATATATATATATATATATATATATATATATATATATATATATATATATATATATATATATATATATATATATATATATATATATATATATATATATATATATATATATATATATATAAACAAATGAATTAAATTAACACGCAATATAGTTGCCAGGACATGATAATGATTATGAAATAGTGTTGACTGACGAATGTTAAATGATAAGAACCTGGGGTCCTTTTGTCCAAAAAGCCTTCTCATAGTTTAAACTCTTTCAATATGTTATTCATTTGGTATTGAATGAGAAGCGCGAGCTACTTACTTATCATTTATGAATGGATTTCCGTTTGTGTGTGTGTGTGTGTGTGTGTGTGTGTGTGTGTGTGTGTGTGTGGGTGCGCCCATGCTCATTAAGATAACTGGGTCAGTGGGTCAAGTGAGGATGAGTGTGATTTGCGCAGTTAGTTTGATAAGTGTCATATATATTAGCATATTTCAATTTAATTAATATCCATGTGAAGTCTTTTTTACGTTTTGTGGGTCACTATAAATCACCGTTATGGGAGTGGATGCAGAGTCAGATTGGAGCTGGGTAATTAAGGCTGGATGGCCTTCCTGACGCCTCGCGGTGGGATCGATTGCAGGTCTGCCACCTCCCGGGTCGAGTTTTCTTACCACTGTGCTACTGCAATTCCCAGTATACATGAGAAGACTACCACTCTCTCTCTCTCTCTCTCCTCTCTCTCTCTCTCCTCTCTCTCTCTCTCTCTCTCTCTCTCTCTCTCTCTCTCTCAAGTAATGTGTCAGTACATCTGGCTGTTTAACTAACGTTCTGGCTATCTTATATAGTTATCATAAGATATGTAGGTTTGCATACATACCTTTATGATGCAAAGAGTGTGAAGAAAGTAAGAGACTAGAACACTGGTAGAGAACTTCAGGAAGACTTAAATAGCCTGCATGAGTGGTCAGAACAATGGCTAATAAAATATAATACTTCAAAATGTAAAGTAATAAGAATGGGCATGTGTGCAAGATGGCCCAACTCAAGTTCAGTTGTTCAATAGCAGGATCGGATCTTTAAGAAATCTTTTGGTAGATATGTCTCCAGAGATGCTAATAAATGGCATAGTAAAGGCAGCATAATCCTTCTTAGCAAACATAAGGCTGGCCTTCTGGCACATGGACAAGGAAATAGAAATATTTACGTGACTCTTGGTGAGGTCTAAGCTTAAATATGCAGCACTCTTTTAAGTATCCACATTTGAAGAGGGATAGAATTGAATTGGAGAAAGTTCATTGATATGCTACGCAGCTGGTGATAGAAATAGGCAATCTCATTTATGAGGAAAAGCTGAGGAGGTTGAACTTACCTTCACTGGAAGCTAGAAGAAAGAAGAAGGGTATGCTAGCAGTTTTTCATGTTCTTCATGATTTTGACAGAGTGGATAGGGATCGATATCTTAATATGGATTACATTAGAACTGGATGTCATAGTTTGAAGCTTTGCAAGAAAACTTCTTTTGCAGGATGTAAGGAAGTATTTTCTTACTGTAAGAATAGTTGATAACTGAAAATATTATGAGTGTTAGTGAGTTAAAACCAGGATAAGGGGGTTACGGGCATAGGGCTCTTTCCCCTTGAGCACAAGTAGGTAAACAAACACACACACACACACACACACACACACACACACACACACACACACACACACACACACACACACACACACACACACACACACACACACACACACACACACACACACACACACACACACACACACACACACACACACACACACACACACACACACACACACACACACACACACACACACACACACACACACACACACACACACACACACACACACACACACACACACACACACACACACACACACACACACACACACACACACACACACACACACACACACACACACACACACACACACACACACACACACACACACACACACACACACACACACACACACACACACACACACACACACACACACACACACACACACACACACACACACACACACACACACACACACACACACACACACACACACACACACACACACACACACACACACACACACACACACACACACACACACACACACACACACACACACACACACACACACACACACACACACACACACACACACACACACACACACACACACACACACACACACACACACACACACACACACACACACACACACACACACACACACACACACACACACACACACACACACACACACACACACACACACACACACACACACACACACACACACACACACACACACACACACACACACACACACACACACACACACACACACACACACACACACACACACACACACACACACACACACACACACACACACACACACACACACACACACACACACACACTCTCTCTCTCTCTCTCTCTCTCTCTCTCTCTCTCTTAGTGGCACTAAGTATCATATTTAAGGAGTCACTGGAGTCGGGGGAGATTCCAAGATGCTGGAAACAAGCAAATGTGATACCTATTTTCAAAAAGGGAAGGAGGGATACGGCTCTGAACTATAGACCAGTTTCCTTGACCAGCATAGTTTGCAAACTTATGGAGAAACTACTAAGGAAACATATCTCTCTTCACTTGGAATCCTTCAACTTTTTGTCAGTGAGGCAACATGGCTTCAGAGAAGGAAGATCAACAGTAACAAACTTATTAGAATTTTATGATGAGGTAAGCCAAATCTTACAGGAAAGAGAGGGCTGGGCAGATTGCATATTCCTAGACTTCCAGAAAGCGTTTGACACTGTTCCACATGGGAGACTTATTAGGAAGCTGCAAGCAATGGCTAGAATAGGTGGAAATGTCTTGGAATGGATAAAAACTTACTTAGAAGGAAGGGAACAGAGGGTTAGAGTAAGACACTCAGTGTCTGAATGGAGAAGAGTTAGTAGTGGAGTTCCACAGGGTTCAGTTTTAGGGCCACTTTTGTTCCTTGTATATGTAAATGACCTACCAGAGTCTGTAAATTCATTCATGAATATGTTTGCAGATGATGCAAAGATTGTGAAGAAAGTAAAAAACGAGAACAATATTAGAGAACTTCAGGAGGATCTAAATAATCTGCATGAGTGGTCAGAAAAGTGGCTAATGAAATTCAATACCTCAAAATGTAAGGTAATGAGAATGGGTACAAGTGCAAGAAGGCCCAAGCTTGACTACTCGGTGGCTGGAGTACAACTTCAAGAGACAGAAAATGAGAGAGATCTAGGAGTAAACATACTGGCAGATTTGTCTCCAGAAATACATATAAATGGCGTAGTAAGGGCAGCATATGCATTCTTATCAAATGTAAGGGTAGCCTTCAGGCACATGGACAAGGAAATGTTCAGAAATATTTATGTAACCTATGTGAGGCCAAAACTCGAATATGCAGCCCCCTTTTGGAATCCGCACTTGAAAAAGCACATAGCTAAGCTTGAAAAAGTTCAAAGACATGCCACGAAACTGGTGCCAGAAATACGCAATCTCGGTTATGATGAGAGGCTGAGGGAATTAGACTTGCCATCACTCGAAGCTAGAAGAGTAAGGGGGGATATGGTGACAGTCTTTAAATTCCTTCATGGTTATGATAGAGTGGATAGGGATCGATATTTCGATATGGCTGGCTCTAGAACTAGAGGTCATAGTTTGAAGCTTCGTAAGAAAACTTGTTTGCAGGATGTAAGGAAATACTTTTTCAGTGTAAGAGTAGTTGATAATTGGAATTCGCTAAGCGAGGAGGTAGTTAATGCTATCTCAATCCATAGTTTTAAGGACAGGTATGATAAGTATCACTAAGTCTAAAAATGGAACCGATCAGGAGACGGGAAGATACGAGCTTTGGGCTCTTTCCCGTAAACACAATTAGGTAATCACAATTAGGTAATCACACACACACAGAGCGAGGAGGTAGTTAATGCTATCTCAATCCATAGTTTTAAGGACAGGTACGATAAGTATCACTAAGTCTAAAATGGAACCGATCAGGAGACGGGAAGATACGAGCTTTGGGCTCTTTCCCGTAAACACAATTAGGTAATAACAATTAGGTAATCACACACACACACACACACACACACACACACACACACACACACACACACACACACACACCAGAAATACGCAATCTCAGTTATGATGAGAGGCTGAGGGAATTAGACTTACCATCACTCGAAGCTAGAAGAGTGAGGGGGGATATGTTGACAGTCTTTAAATTCCTTCATGGTTATGATAGAGTGGATAGGGATGGATATTTTGATATGGCTGGCTCTAGAACTAGAGGTCATAGTTTGAAGCTTCGTAAGAAAACTTCTTTGCAGGATGTAAGGAAATACTTTTTCAGTGTAAGAGTAGTTGATAATTGGAATTGGCTAAGCGAGGAGGTAGTTAATGCTATCTCAATCCATAGTTTTAAGGACAGGTATGATAAGTATCACTAAGTATAAAATGGAACCGATGAGGAGACGGGAAGATACGAGCTTTGTGCTCTTTCCCGTAAGCACAATTAGGTAATCACAATTAGGTAATCACACACACACACATGGCTGGCTCTAGAACTAGAGGTCATAGTTTGAAGCTTCGTAAGAAAACTTCTTTGCAGGATTTAAGGAAATAGTTTTTCAGTGTAAGAGTAGTTGATAATTGGAATTGGCTAAGCGAGGAGGTAGTTAATGCTATCTCAATCCATAGTTTTAAGGACAGGTATGATAAGTATCACTAAGTCTAAAATGGAACCGATGAGGAGACGGGAAGATACGAGCTTTGGGCTCTTTCCCGTAAACGCAATTAGGTAAGTACACACGGATATACCTCGTCATACGTTGCTTTGATTTGTAAAAATTTTTATTTGTTTTTTTAATAATAATAATAATAATAATAATAATAATAATAATAATAATAATAATAATAATAATAGGAAAATACAACCTGACTAACGTCATTATATGCAGCTTTACGGTAGTCAGCAAAAAATTTAAAAAATCCTTAAAATTAGAAAATCAACTTATGAAATTGAAGGTGCAAAATCATAACTAAAATATATGTTAAGAGATATAGAGTAATGTATTGTATATGAAAATTTAAAAAGTTAAAACATGATTAAAATATAGTGTATTGTATAAATGTAGTCACCGTGGCTCAAGCGGTAGCGTCCGCGACTCTGAGGGATCAGGTTGAGGGTTTGCACCCCTTCACAGTCTGAGGTTAGCAAGGGCATGCTCTCAGAGTAAGGATTACATCTGCCAAAGCAAGTCCTTGGCAAGAAGGCAACCGTCCAAGCCCTTGGTAGAAAATGGAGTCCGTGACGTAAAACTGGAATAGTGTATTGTATAAATGAACATTTGCACAGTAAGTAAAAAACAAAACAATAAAATGTGCAAGATCTAATAGAAATAGATGATAGAATATATAAGATAATGCATAATAACATATATAGCCTTGACATTTTTACAATTTCTCTATTTTGTACCACGCATATTGGTAGTATATGAAAAAAAAAACTGAAAAATAATAAAGAGCCAATTCACATAATAGTAATTTTCAAAATAGTGTATAATATATATATATATATATATATATATATATATATATTATATATATATATTATATATATATTATATATATATATAATGCATTCATTAAAATCATTCAAAATTGATAATGCAAAAGAGAGAGAGAGAGAGAGAGAGAGAGAGAGAGAGAGAGAGAGAGAGAGAGAGAGAGAGAGAGAGAGAGAGAGAGAGATCTTAGATAAAAACTTGTATCTTGAAAATATTCCATGAGTGGCAGTTATCTTTACAAGTAAGTTTGTTGTCTTTTTTCCTCGTTTTATGTGTGGCTAGTAGACCCCAGTAAGGGGGTGGACACAGAATGTGGCTGAGGAATGAAGGCTAGATGCCATTCCAAGCACCCCACGGTGAGGTTGATTGCGGGTTTGTAAACTCCCTAGTCCAGCACGCTATTCATTCACCATCCTTTTGGTCCCCAAATTAATACTTGTCTCGTGTGTGTGTGTGTGTGTTTTTTTTTTTTTTTTTTTTTTTTTTTTTAATTGTGTTTACGGGAAAGAGCACAAAGCTCGTATCTTCCCGTCTCCTGATCGGTTCCATTTTGTACTTAGTGATATTTATAATGTAGCTCATTATATATATGTACACGTTTGATTCAAAATATATAATTATTATTATTATAACTTCTCCCCAGTTTTCTTCCTTGATGTCGGCTACCCCCCAATTAAAGGGGGAAACAGCCAAGGTATATGTATGTATGTATGTATTATTATTATTATTATTAGTAGTAGTAGTAGTAGTAGTAGTAGTATAGAATACATCATTTTAATTTCATAATTTGGTCTAACAAGTGATTTTTTTTAAATTTGTAAAGAACACCAAACCATACCACAAGGCTTTCTCTATAACTTCCTTCGTCCAAAAACTCTCATAAACAGAAAATGAAAAATAGAAAAGATGAAACGCTCATCCCCCCCTCCCTCCGAAAAAAAGTTAAAAAATGACGGACAATAGAACTTGAGAAAGAAAGGTGACGAGACGACTGACCAAGATACGTGTATAGGCAATGGGTAAGTCGTAGACAGAGAGTGTACATGGTATTCCTGGTTGTTCTTTACCAAGTCGACCTTCTTTTGTTCGCTTTTTCCTCGAAGTGGGGGGGAGGGAGGGTAAGGTAGTTAGCATATAATGTTATCGAGTGGTTTATATTCTTTGTCTCTTTCATACACTACAACAATAACATGTCTATCTCATCTTGGCAGACCATCTTTACTCTTGCCCTCATGGGTGGTGGGCTTTTATCTCTCTCTCTCTCTCTCTCTCTCTCTCTCTCTCTCTCTCTCTCTCTCTCTCTCTCTCTCTCTCTCTCTCTCTCTCTCTCTAGTTCGTTATAGTCAATTTATGCCTTTTTTTATTTGTACACTGCGAACAATCGTTTATTTGTAAATTATCTCTCTCTCTCTCTCTCTCCTCTCTCTCTCTCTCTCTCTCTCTCTCTCTCTCTCTCTCTCTCTCTCTCTCTCTCTCTCTCTCTCTCTCTCTCTCTCTCTCTCTCTCTCGTTCGTTATAGTCAGTTTATGCCTTTTTTTATTTGTACACTGCGAACAATCGTTTATTTGTAAATTATCTCTCTCTCTCTCTCTCTCTCTCTCTCTCTCTCTCTCTCTCTCTCTCTCTCTCTCTCTCTCTCTCTCTCTCTCTCTCTCTCTCTCTCGTTTTATAATTTGCATTTTGGTGCCATATCAGTTGACATTGGAGGTGTGCCCTTGGGTACACTTTCATAACAAAGGTTGATACCTAACCCGCCCTTTAGGCTTTTGTACGTCGTGTTGAGAAACAATTGCCACTTGCGCGCATGGCTTCATTGCTGTTATCTTATATCTTCATTTACTGTTCCGCAAATATCAGGAGGCCAAATTGTGTTTCTTATCTAAGATTACAAGTTTATTTCTCTTGATAAAAAGGGCAGCAGCAGATATAACTGTGTTAATAGTGTGTATTTATTTAATTCTGCTCATGAGAGAGCCCTATGCTGGTAACCCACCGTTTCCGGGTCAGGTTTCTAATTTTTTACTCACTCACTATTACTCTTGTTCCGGTTTTACGTCACGGACTCTCTTTTCTACCAAGGGCTAGGACGGTTGCCTTCTTGCGAAGGACTAGTTTTGGCAGATGTAATCGTTACCCTGAGTGCATGCCCTTGCTAACCTCAGACCGTGACGGGGCGCGAACCCTCGACCTGACGCCTCAGAGTCGTGGACGCTACCGCTTGATCCATGGTGACTACTCACTCACTATCCCTTTAATTTCCTTAAAACAATGACTATATTTAACTCTTACAGTTTATCCGCTTAACAGATGCCAATCATCCGTGCACTTAAGTTCTCCCTCACATCCGGCATAGAAGTTTTCCTTATAAAGTGTTGATTAAGATATCTAATTCTAGATCCACCTCTATCATAGTGTAACTCCCAATCAGTTCTGTTAAAACCATGACGGACTTAAAAAAAAAATATCCTAGACTCAAGTGGCGGTAAATATAACTCCTTCAGCCTTCACTCTAAACTGAAATTTCGTTTCACTGTCATCAGATTTTTATCATCTACTTGTATGCCATATCCTTCTTCTTCTTGTAGACTCAAGTGGCAGTAAATCTAACTCCTTCGGCCTTCACTCAAAACTGAAATTTTGTTTCTCTGTATCATATTATTATCATCTACTTGTATGCCATATCCTCCTCCTTCTTGTAGACTCAAGTGGCAGTAAAGCTAACTCCTTCAGCCTTCACTCAAAACTGAAATTTCGTTTCTCTGTCATCATATTATTACCATCTACTTGTATGCCATATCCTCCTTCTTCTTGTAGACTCAAGTGGCGGTAAATCTATCCCCTTCAGCCTTCACTCAAAACTGAAATTTCGTTTCACTGTCATTATATTATTATCATCTATTTTTAATACATCTTCCTGTAATATATTTATATATATATATTTTTTTCAAATTTAGATTACATAGCTCATGTAAATATTTTTAAGCATTTCTTTGTCCAAATGCCTGAAAGCATAAACTTCCTTTACTACGAATATATAGTTTATATGCATTTCCAGAGAAAAAAATTCCCAAGATCTTTTTCGTTCTCTTATTATAGAAGCCCCTCTCCTGATACTGAATACCTAAGCATGAGGTCTTCCTCTTGTCGTCCATTTTTATTACTTTATATTTTGAGGTATTGAATCTCAGTAACCACTTGTATGACCATTCATGCAGACTATGAAGGTCGTCCTCAAATTCGCCACCAATATTTTCGCCTATTACTCTCTGCACAATCCTTACATCGTCTGTAAACATATTTAAAAATGCATTTGCAAATGGCAGATCATTTACTTATATAAGAAACAGATGGGACCTTATAACTGATCTGTGAGTGTGTGTGTGTGTGTGTGTGTGTGTGTGTGTGTGTGTGTGTGTGTGATTACCTAATTGTGCCTACGGGAAAGAGCCCAAAGCTCGTATGTTCCCGTCTCCTGATCGGTTCCATTTTGTACTTAGTGATACTTATCATACCTGTCCTTAAAACTATGGATTGAGTTAGCATCAACTACCTCCTGTGTGTGTGTGTGTGTGTGTGTGTGTGTATTTACCTAATTGTTTTACATAATCGTGCTTACGGGGAGAGCCCTATGCTTGTAACTCCCTGTCTCCTGGTCGGTTTCATTTGTACTAACTGTTACTTATGTATCCTTAAAACTATGAATCTATTTGGCATTTACTGTTTCCATACTTAGCAAATCGCAATTAACAACTACTCTTGCACTAAAAAAAATACTCCCCTACATAGAAGTCTTCTTACGAAGCCTCAGCTATGATCTCTAGTTCTAGAGCCAACCATATTCACTCCTTATCTAGTCGGCCAAAACAGTGAAGGAATTTAAAAATCGTTACCATATTCCTCTTTACCTCTTAGCTTCGAGTCATGCTAAGTTTAACCCTTTCAGCCTTTCCTCATTACTAAAATTACCTATCTCGCAAACTTCCTTTACTTTATATATATATATATATATATATATATATATATATATATATATATATATATATATATATATATATATATATATGTGTGTGTGTGTGTGTGTGTATGTATGTATGTATGTGATTACCTAATTGTGATTACCTAATTGTGTTTACGGGAAAGAGCACAAAGCTCGTATCTTCCCGTCTCCTCATCGGTTCCATTTTATACTTAGTGATACTTATCATACCTGTCCTTAAAACTATGGATTGAGATAGCATTAACTACCTCCTCGCTTAGCCAATTCCAATTATCAACTACTCTTACACTGAAAAAGTATTTTCTTACATCCTGCAAAGAAGTTTTCTTACGAAGCTTCAAACTATGACCTCTAGTTCTAGAGCCAGCCATATCAAAATATCGATCCCTATCCACTCTATCATAACCATGAAGGAATTTAAAGATTGTCACCATATCCCTCCTCAATCTTCTAGCTTCGAGTGATGGTAAGTCTAATTCCCTCAGCCTCTCATCATAACTGAGATTGCGTATTTCTGACACCAGTTTCGTGGCATGTCTTTGAACTTTTTCAAGCTTAGCTATGTGCTTTTTCAAGTGTGGATTCCAAAAGGGGGCTGCATATTCGAGTTTTGGCCTCACATAGGTTACATAAATATTTCTGAACATTTCCTTGCCCATGTGCCTGAAGGCTACCCTTACATTTGATAAGAATGCATATGCTGCCCTTACTATGCCATTTATATGTATTTCTGGAGACAAATCTGCCAGTATGTTTACTCCTAGATCTCTCTCATTTTCTGTCTCTTGAAGTTGTACTCCAGGCACCGAGTAGTCAAGCTTGGGCCTTCTTGCACTTGTACCCATTCTCATTACCTTACATTTTGAAGTATTGAATTTCATTAGCCACTTTTCTGACCACTCATGCAGATTATTTAGATCCTCCTGAAGTTCTCTACAATTGTTCTCGTTTTTTACTTTCTTCACAATCTTTGCATCATCTGCAAACATATTCATGAATGAATGTACAGACTCTGGTAGGTCATTTACATATACAGGGAACAAAAGTGGCCTAAAACTGAACCCCGCGGAACTCCACTACTAACTCTTCTCCATTCAGACACTGAGTGTCTTACTCTAACCCTCTGTTCCCTTCCTTCTAAGTAAGTTTTTATCCATTCCAAAACATTTCCACCTATTCTAGCCATTGATTGCAGCTTCCTAATAAGTCTCCCATGTGGAACAGTGTCAAACGCTTTCTGGAATCTAGGAATATGCAATCTGCCCAGCCCTCTCTTTCCTGTAAGATTTGGCTTACCTCATCATAAAATCTTAATAAGTTTGTTACTGTTGATCTACCTTCTCTGAAGCCATGTTATCTCACTGATAAAAAGTTGAAGGATTCCAAGTGAAGAGAGATATGTTTCCTTAGTGGTTTCTCCATAACTTTGCAAACTATGCTGGTCAAGGAAACTGGTCTATAGTTCAGAGCCGTATGTATGTATGTATGTATGTATGTATGTATGTATGTATGTATGTATGTATGTATGTATATATATATATATATATATATATATATATATATATATATATATATATATATATATGCTGTTTCATGTGTGGATTCCAGAAAAGTGTTGTATATTTAAGCTGTTGCCTCGCATAAGTCACGCTAA
>JAXCGZ010008843.1:0-2500 GCA_037179515.1 Halocaridina rubra
AAAATAACCCAATCCCTACATTTAACCCAGATGATTAAAAAAGCCACCCGCATTACGTCTACTTCCTCAACATTAATAGGCTTGGCTATTACAAACAGACCTAATTTTATTATCCACTCTGATGTTCTTTCAAGCCCTGTAGGTGATCATGAGCTTCTCACCATCACTATCAATGTAAGGAAAGAAAGGAAACCTCCAGAATATTAGAACATTTCGGTCGTTAAGAAATTACTCTCAAAATAATTTTTGTGACCTTCTTCTAAATGATACAGATGCTTTAAATTATATTCTACGTACTGATAATGTCAATAACCAAGTTTCCTTTTTCACGAGCACTTTTATTGAATGTTTAAATTCTTGCGCTCCTTTTGTAACAAAAGAGATTAAGCGGCCCTACGCTCCTTGGATTGATGATCAAATAAAGGAGGCGATAAAAAACAGAAACAATGTGCATAAAGTGTTTAAGCTAAATAGGTTAGACCCCATGGCTGAAAGTATCTATCGAAAACAAAAAAAGAAAGTAAAAAATATGATATCCATTAGTAAATCGAACTACTTTAAAGAACAATTTTTGAAAAGTAAGGGCAACATTAAGGGTACATGGAACGTTATAAAGAAAATAATTCCTGGAAATAAAAAATCATCTGGATTGCTAGGAGATTCAGAAGCTGAGCTCAAAAATAAAGTGGAGGAATTTAACAAACACTTTGCCATGATAGGAGAAAACACTTTCAGGAAATCCCAAGAAAACCCGATAGATTCTAATTTACTTATGAATAATCGTCCTTCATTACCATCAAGAAACTTGAATAAATTTAGGCCACAGCCAGTCGACATCAACACTTTAATACTGACCATTAAGAGTTTAAACGCAACAAACTCTTATGGCTCTGACGGGATACCTTTTCGATTCTTGGTCGATTCCTTACCCGTTACCATTTACTATATCCTTATAATTATGAATACATCCATTGTAACAGGTGTTCATCCGGATTTTTGGAAGCATTCTATTGTGGCCCCAGTTTTTAAAAACGGAGATGCTGAAAATGTTGGAAACTACAGACCTATTTCTCTATTGCCCATCCTCTCAAAGATACTAGAAAAAATAATTGCGAACCAATTGATTGATTTTCTCGAATCTAATAAATTACTTGCAAAAAACCAACATGGCTTCCGACCAAATCTTTCCACTGAAACAGCTTTGCTCTCAGTTACCAATAAAATTTATGAAAACATTGAAAACAAGAAAATATCCCTACTCTTGCTTCTTGATCTCTCTAAAGCATTTGATAGCGTCAACCATCAAATTTTACTCAAAAAATGCGAAGATTTGAATATTGATTCACTTTGGTTTGAAAACTATCTTGAAAATCGAGTTCAGTCAGTACGCATTGGATCAGCCATATCCTCTCCTCAGAAAATAAAGTTTGGAGTCCCTCAGGGATCGATCTTGGGGCCTTTACTATTTCTTATTTACATAAATGATCTGCCTATATATATTCGTGACTGCCTCCTTGTTATATACGCCGATGACACTCAGATCTTACTGACAGGAGAGATTGATAAAACTAATGAATTGCTACAAAAAGCGAAAGAGGTTCTAATTAGTGCTAAAGCTTATTACAATAAGAATGGGCTCCTTTTAAACGAGAGCAAAACTCAACTCATTTTCTTTGGCTCAAGGCAGTACATATCCCGTATTCCAAATAACATCAATTTAAGACTCGGCGATGTCACACTCGTTCCATCACAAAGTGTCAAAAACCTTGGAGTACATATGGACAACTTTTTAACTTTCAATGTTCATATCGATGAATTGCAGAAAAAGGTTACAGGTACACTTCTCTTTATTAACCGTGTAAGTGATAGTTTCAACTTTGAATGTCGAGTCATGGTGGTGCAGTCCTTGGTACTTAGTATCTTAAACTACTGCTTGAGAGTTTGGGGCTCAACTAATAAGACACAAATGGGCAGAGTAAGTAAAATGCAGAATTTCGCTGCTAAGGTTGCTGTAGGGGGCGCTCGCAAACATGACCATGTCACCCCAATATATGATAAATTAAAATGGCTCCGTATGGATGAGAAATACATTTATGAAATGTGCCTTTTAATCTTCAAAATTCATCACAAGTTTATTCCCGACTGGCTCTTCACTTTGCCAACTGTAGCTCAGATTCGAGGGGAAAGATTCAACACTAGAAGTCTGGACACCCTTTATATCCCAAGAACAAACACTGATACAGGAGCTAGAGCATTAAATGTTATTGGACCTAAACTATGGAATCAACTACCACAAAACATAAGATGCAGTCAGACAATATCCTCTCTCAAAGGCCACCTTATGAAACTTCTATTGAGGGATTAAGCTTCGTCTTGTGCGATGTTAGTCGATGTCCTCTTTGAAAAACAACCTCATGAAATTTTATTCAAGGACTAAGCTTTGTCCTGTCTTATCTTTTTATACTTTATCATTATTATTACATTTGTATGTTATGTGATG
>JAXCGZ010008843.1:5000-7500 GCA_037179515.1 Halocaridina rubra
TATATTATTTAATTTTAGAGTGAAAGCAATGAGCAAACTTAAGAACAACTGAAAAAAAGAAAAAAAAATAGCATATATAAGTAAGGAATTAAAAGAAAATAAAGATATTTGAAAAAGTGAAACTAATTTCTGGAAATATGAGACTCTTAACCATTAAAAAGAATGGAAGAAGAAAAAATATGTTGAATTGATACGTGAAAGAAACGTGAAATTTAAACAAAATATAGTCAAAATTTAAATGGAAAAAAATTTGAGTAACTATAAATAACAGAGAATCTGGAAGAAAAATATACTTATAAATAGTGAATAAACGAAGCATGAACTAATTGAAAGAAGAAATAAAAGAAATAAAAATTAGAAAATTAAAAAAATAGAGAAAATATAAGAATTTCTTTTTTAAACATTAAATTCTCACCCACAGAAAAGATGAAAAAATAAATACAGTGCGACTGGTAATTAAACGATAAATGAAATAACTGAAGATAAAAACGAAGACACAGAAAAGAAGACAATAATAAATAAAATAATATTAAAAAAATAATAAATAAATAAAATATTAAAACATGAAAATCTCAGGAAAACACGAGATGAAACAAATAATACATGAAATCTCATAATCAAAAAGACATGAAATAGTTCAAGCTAATAACGAAGATAAGAAAAGGAAAACAATACGAAATAAAAAGAAAAATTAAGGTAGACAATTAACTATGATGGCCCAAAACAATCTTGTTACTTTACCCTCAAAATGACTGTAATGGAAATGGCGAGATTTTACCTGATAAAATCTTCCAGGATTATTCTTTACTGTCTCCTGTTCACCTCTGTCGTTGTTGAAGGTAAGATAATTTAGAATTTATGTATATATTCGCAAGTTTGCGTGCATGTATGTGTATGTATGAGTGTGTGTGTGTGCATATATATATATATATATATATATATATATATATATATATATATATATATATATATATGAATCATATTTTGCCCATGACTGGGACTCGAACGTACGACACATAATTCCTGTGCCAAGGCGCTATTAACTACACCACTGAAGGTCCAAAGGATAAGCAAAACTTTCATCTTAACTGCTATACTAGGAATGAACGCATTCAATCTGAATGCCTTATTGTTCACATCATAACGTTTCCTAACCACACTCGTAGCTTTGTTTTTCGCATTTAATTCAAGTCCCAGCAATATAAGCATTAATAAAAATCAAATAAAGACATTAACATATGTGAAAACATGAATCACATTTTACCTCTGACTGGGGGTCGAACCTTAGACACACAATTACTGTGCCATGGCTCAATAAACTACACCACCAAAGGTCTAAAGTAATTATGTCTTAGGTCCTACTCATTGTCAGGGTAAGTGTGATTCATGTTTCACATATTTTAATGTGTTTATTTGATTATTATTAATGCCTACATAGCTGGGATATGAATTAAATGCAAAAAAACGAAGCCACGAGTGAAGTTAGGGGAAGCTGTAATATGAACAAAGAGGCAATCAGATAGAATGCGCTCATTCCTAGCAAAGCAGTTAATGTGTAAGGTTTGCTTTTCCTTTAGACCTTCAGTGGTGTAGATGATAGTGCCTTGGCACAGTAATTATGTGTCTTAGGTTCTAGTCCCGGACAGGGATAAAATATGATACATGTTTTCACACATGTTAATGTATTTATTATTATTATTATTATTATTATTATTATTATTATTATTATTATTATTATTATTATTATTATTATTATTATTATTATCATATATATATATATATATATATATATATATATATATATATATATATATATATATATATATATATATATATATATATATATATATATATATATATACATATATGTACGTATGTATGTATGTATGTATGTATGTATGTATGTATTGAGTACCACATGCCAAGGATTATCACAAGATAAGATCAATACATTAAATTCTCTCACAGGAAAGAACAGCAGTCCGTCAGTTAATAGAAATTTGGATGAGGAATATAACAATTTTGTCATGACTCTTAAGAATAGTCAGAGAGACTATATTCCCATGAAACATTGCAGATCAAGAAAAAATGACCCTAAATGGATGAACAATAGAATAAAGAATCTTATAGGTATTAAAAGAGGAATATACAGGAAACTAAAAAGAGGTGAAGAGCATGTGAGGCAGCAATATATACAGTTAAACAGGGAAGTTAAAAAGATAGTTAGAGAGTCGAAAAGAAAATACGAAGTTAGAATAGCAGGAGAAGCTAAAGAAAATCCTAAAGGGTTTTATCAACATTATCAAACAAAATTTAAGGAAAATGTCGGACCAATTGAAGTAGCCAATGACCATATCACAGATGACGATAAAGTGATGTGTACATGTTTAAATGATTATTTCTTATCTGTATTTACCAATGAAAACTTGGAAAATATTCCGGAAGTAGAATCCATTTACAGAGCCAGTCCCGATAAAATACTTAGTTCAATAAATATTAC
>JAXCGZ010008844.1:0-5000 GCA_037179515.1 Halocaridina rubra
GAGAGAGAGAGAGAGAGAGAGAGAGAGAGAGAGAGAGAGAGAGAGAGAGAGAGAGAGAGAGTTGCAAATCAAACTCAAATAGCTAGTCGCAAATCATACAGCCCAGGTTATCGTTAAGTAAGAGCCTGTCATATCCTGCAACGTTTTTATAGCACTTGGGAAAGGACTTAAAAGTCACTAAACCTCACCCACGTGGCACTGAAATCTCACGGCAGATCAAATATTAAAAAAATTATGGTCTTGAAGTTATGGATATTTAGTGGACGGCTCGGCGATAACCGATACCAGACAACTGGAGAATTAAGATCGAATCGAAGGGCTATTAGCCCTTCAAGAGACCTGTACTAGGATGTGACCCCCGTTAACAAGGACTCTGGAACGCACTTACCACATGTCTCCCTCGTGTAAAATTCACTAATATTTTTATTTCGTTTTTAAATCAAATCATATCTTGAGGGAACACTATTCACTAACACTCATCTTTTTGGATACTTTTTTAGAAAGCAGTTACCACATGTCTCCCTCGTGTAGGATTCACTAATATATTTCAGTTCGTTCTTAAATTAAATCATACCTTGAGGTGACACTATTCACGAACATTAAGATTTCTGGATATTCTTATATTCAGGGTTGTTCTTAAAGCAGATCATATCTTGAGGGAGTACTATTCACTAAAACAAACATTTTCTACTAAGAATCATTCTGAGTTTGAGGATAATCTTATATCAAAACATATTTTGAAGGAATATTATTCCCTAATCTATATACATGAGCCATTTCCCCCTTGTAAGGGGAGTGGCTGAGTCAAGGCAAAAAATCTCTGACTCTTTGGGAAGAGAAAATACAGTGAAGGGGATATCCAGTCCCCTCGTTCCGCCCCATTTAGTAGACTTGCGTCACGCAGCCACACACGGAGGAAGTGTTCTAGCCATTCCTCCCTCGGAGGAATTATTCATTTATACAAGCCTTTTTTGTTTTGTTTACTTTGCTACCTTTTTTTTCCGGTTTGTTCTGAAAAAACATATCACGAGAGAGCAATATTCCTAACGCTGCGGGGGTGTTAAGAAAAGCATCCAGTGTTAATATTCCAGTTCCAAAATATCTTTGTCCACTCCGATTTGAATGGAGAATAATTGTGACATAAAACGGTAAATAAAATTTATGTGTAACTATTGCATAATATTTATACGTTATTTAGACTTTATTATATCATACGTATTTCAGTCTACAGCGAGGTTAGGAACCAACAACAAACAAACAAACAAAAAACATTTACTTCCATTTTTGTACAATGATTATTCTGTTAAGACTAAAAGTAGCTCATAAGTAGACATGTAATTGAACTAATAAGTAAGAGGGTAATACATACAGTAAAATTTAATGTAGCTTTCATAGAAAATAATAATGCTGTAATAAAAATGTTAACAACGATGTTAATAATAAAGAATTAATAATAACACTCAATACAGTATCGTTATTATCGGCATCATCACCATATTTGCTTTCCTTACAATGAGAATAATTAGTACTTAACCTAGAGAACAGAGAAGTCGATATCAGTTTACATATAGATAGGTTAGTGTTTGGGGAAATTGCATTAAATCATTAAGTTTAGTTTATGTGTGAGCAGCAACTATTTGTCCAAAAGAAAACTATACAGTTTGCCTTTGAAAGCCGCGAAGGAGGATGCATTTTTAAGATGCTCTGGAATATTGTTCCAGAGTGTTGGCCCTTTAATAGTGATCATCTTTGAACCTGTTCCTGTGTTTGTTCTCTGAATAAAGAACTCACTGTTCTTTCTTGTGTTGGTTCCCCTTATATCCCTGACTGTTTTTAAATCAAATAGCCAGCTAGGATAATGATGATCCAAAGGTTTGTATACAAAAACACAAATAGCATAAGCGACCTTGCTTTCTACCCACAGCCACCCAAGTGTCTTGAGAGCTGGTGTGATGTGGTCATATTTTCTTATTCCTCCCAGGGCAACTCGAGCTGCAATATTAATAAGCTTCTGTACTCTGTTTATCTGAGTCTTAGTGGTAGCTCCCCAAACAGTTGTGCAGTAATTAATGTGACTTAGGGCTAGAGATTCAACAACAGTTATTCGAGTGTAGTCTCAAACTTGTCTTTTATACGTGATAAGTACATTAATGTTCCTGTTACCTTTTTGTATACTTTATCTATGTGGGAATCAACAACATGTAGCTATCAAGGTGAATTCCTAGGTTTTTGACTGTTTTGCTAGGTGTAATGATATTGCCGCATAAATTAATTGTTGTGTTTTCTGGAATTTGTGCTATATGGAACCTTGAACCAATAAACATGCATTGTGTTTTACTTTCGTTAATTAACAGTCCAACTTCTTGAAAATAGGTTTTAATTATTGACAGAGTATTTTCTGCTCTTAAGGTTAGCTCTGGGAGATTATTAGTATCTCCACTAAGGAGTAGTTGAGTGTCATCTGCATATTGTACGACTAGACAGTCAGAAATGAAAGAAGATAGATCATTTACGTAAATGGAGAAGAGGATAGGACTAAGTACTGATCCCTGTGGAACACCAAATGATACATTTTTTGGCATAGAAATAATGTTGTTAAGACGGATAGAGTGCTTGTGATTAGATAGATACTCTCTAAACCAGCTCGAATCAATATTTAGGTTAGTACATTTACTTATGAGAATTTCATGGTTTACACTGTCGAAGGCTTTTGATAAGACTAATAATACAAGCAGAGAGATTTTTTTTCATATCTATTTTATTATAGATTTAATTTGTAACTTTGAGCAGTGCAGTTTCCGTTGAGAGTTTCGGTCTGAAACCATGTTGGTTAATACCTAATAGTCTATTTGACTCTAAATATGACACAAGTTGGCATGCAACAATTTTTTCTAATATTTTAGAGAAAATGGTTAGCAGGGAAATGGGACAATAGTTTGTCACATCTTCTCTGTCCCCCTTTTTATGCAGAGGTATTACATGTGATTTTTTCCAAGGGTCAGGAAACTTTTTAGTAACAATGGAAGTGTTCATAACAGTCAGAATATAAGATAAAATCATGGGTAGAGCATCTTTGATGAATTGAAATGGTATACTATCTGGATCATAAGAGCCAGAGTTTCTTAGGCTCTTTATGGTAAGAATTAGGGTAGCACAATCGATAGCATTTATCTTGAAGTACTCTCTTGTGTTTACATTGGAAGAATTGTCCTTTAAGCAATTACTCATATTAACTGAGTTGATGTTTTCTTGTGTTTTCTCATATGTATTTTTCCCAACGTTAGCAAAATAGTTATTAAAGTTTTCCGCTTTGTCTTTCAAATCCGTAATATTTTCATAACTTTCTGAGGTAGTCTTTTCATATGGTATCATGCTTCTTATCACTCTCCATGTTGCTGCTGTATCATGTCTAGAGTCATTAAATTGTTTTTTGTAAAAGTCTTTTTTACTTACATTGATGAGAGATCTGACACGTTTCTTTTCTGTTTTATAACGTTCTCGGAGAGTCATATCATATCTATTCATTTTTAGCTCTTTTTGTATTTGATTTCTGATTTGCATTGCCTCTTTGATGTCATTAGTTAGCCAGGGGGCTGAGGGGCGGGTTATTTTTCTTGTTACAATGGGTGCACAACTATTTAAGTATTCACGGAAGACTTTTGTTAGAATCTCAACCTGCAAATCGACGTTATTGGTGTTTATAATTCTATTAAGGACATTTGTGTTGTTGATTAATACTTCACAAAAGATATCAGGGGAATATTTTTTTTAGACACAGGAATGTCTTGAAGAGAGAGAGGCTTCGTTTTGGGCATGTTTATGTTTAGCATAGCAATGTTGAGCTCGTGATCTTCAATTGGGCAGGGAACTACGTCCCAATAGGGTATCCTTTCCACTTATTTTTTTATTATCAGATCTATTAGAACCCTTGACTCCCCAGATCCAACCTGTCTGTGTCCACCTCCATTCGCATGAGGAAAAATAGTGGCACATAAACACGAAAAAAAAAGTTTTGGTGATTAAATAGCTGAAAAGTCTTCAAGTCACTGAGCGAATTAAGTAGTCAAAATGTTCAATTAAAAAATATCATCACAGCGTAACATATTTTAGAAGAAAAAAAAACATAATGTAAGAAATTAACTCAATTATCACATTTTAAAATATACCTCTAAAGAAATAAATAAAAAATCAAATGAATCAACAAGTTAAATAAATACATAGCTGATCAAATAAGGAAGTAAATTATAATTTAACAAATAAACAAATAAATAAATAAATAATTTAACAAATAAATAAATAAATTAATTAATTAACAAATAAATAAATAAATAAATAAATAAATAAATAAAATAAATGAATGAACAGGTAAATAAATAATAGATGAATAGATAAATAAATAAATAAATGATAAGACCTTAGATTAACTAGAGTTATGCAAGTACTAAACTATATAAGATAAAAAAAAAAAAAGACTTTTGTCAGGGCGGGAGACTCCCTGGTAGGAATGGCGTCTGCAGCTGACATCGAGCTCACACCTCGACTTTCTTCTACTAAAAAAAATAAATAAATAAATAAATCGAATCCTTTCGGACCATGTCCGAAAGCTTATGGTGTCTTCGGGGAGTATCGAATAGCTTAAAAAATATAATCATACTCTATGGGTCTCAGGTTTTGCATATGCTTATTGCGAGTGAGTTTCCAGGATCCAATTGAAGAAAGAAAGCAAGAGACTTCTTGAGTCGTCTGGCCATTGTCAAAAAAAATATGAAAATTAAGCGTTGCGAATTTAAATTTATCATTTCAATCAAAACTAATGATTCCAACTCCTGTTCTTAATGAATAGCTAAGTTAATCATTATTTTTATCGAGGTATGATGAAAATATCTATAAATACTGTCTGTAAAACAAGAGATGACATTACAGATATTCTGAGAGACAGCAGAAGGATACGGTTGGACCTGTATTTGTGTATATGTGTGTGTATGATTGAAAATTCGAGA
>JAXCGZ010008844.1:17500-20747 GCA_037179515.1 Halocaridina rubra
CTTTCTGGAAGCCTAGGAATATGCAATCTGCCCAGCCCTCTCTTTCCTGTAAGATTTGGCTTACCTCATCATAAAATTCTAATAAGTTTGTTACTGTTGATCTACCTTCTCTGAAGCCATGTTGCCTCACTGACAAAAAGTTGAAGGATTCCAAGTGAAGAGAGATATGTTTCCTTAGTAGTTTCTCCATAACTTTGCAAACTATGTTGGTCAAGGAAACTGGTCTATAGTTCAGAGCCGTATCCCTCCTTCCCTTTTTGAAGATAGGTATCACATTTGCTTGTTTCCAGCATCTTGGAATCTCCCCTGACTCCAGTGACTTTTTAAATATGATACTTAGTGCCACTGATATTGAGTTTGCGCATTTTTTAAGCACATGAGGGGATATGTCATCAGGACCTGTAGCTTTATGAACATCTAAATCCATCAGCGCTTTGCATACCTCTGTGGCTGTAAGGTTAATGTTCTCTAATACCGGCCCTTGAGCTTCTATCACTGCAATTTGAGGGGGTGGGATATTTTCTACTGTAAATACTGACTGAAACTCCTTGTTCAATTCTTTGCAGATCTCTTCATCCGTCTCAGTGATGCTTCCATCCGCTCTCTTTAGCCTTAAAACCTGTTCTTTTACCTTCAGTTTTCCTCTGATAAAGCTGTGGAAAAACTTGGGATTTTCTTTAGCCTTCCTGGTGATGTCCCTCTCATAGTCTCTCTCTGCCTCTCTCCTTTTACTTAGGTAGTCATTTCTTGCTCTTTTGTAGGTTTGCCAGGCATTTATGTTTTTTCTCCTCCTATGCCTTTTCCAACATTTGTCTCTCCACACCTTAGCTCTTTTACACCCATTATCGAACCATTTCTCTCTGGCATGAATTACGCCTACTTTGGTGACAGGTATGCAGCAATCTACTATCTTCCCATATTTCTCACAAAAGATGTCATACATTTCTTGTACAGATTTGTTGTAAAATAAGGTTCTCCAGTCAATAACTGTAAAAAGCTCATTCATTTTGATGTAATCTCCTTTTGGATAGTTCCTCCTCATGTCCTCAGTGCCTCTACTCTCAGGAAGAATATCTTCAATGATATACTCCATCAACAACACACAGTGGTCACTCTTTCCAATTGGTGGTTCATACTCAATTTTTTCAATATCCAACAAATTATCTGTGAACACTAGATCAAGTAGTGATGAGTGTGACACCGGGAAAGGCAAAAGCTGTCCTCATCAATAAAGGCCTGGGCACGAGAAAATACCAAGACGAAGGAAAAGAAAAAGGCCAAGGTCAAGGCAGAGATGAGGTAATGTCACACAAAGGAAAACGACAGAAGGAAAAAAACAGTCAAAGTACAGAGGACCCAGACATATGGAGGACTAGGCTCTGAGATGACGATAGATCTGCTTTTTGAAGGATGAAGGTCATAAGAATTAGAAATATCAGAAAGAGGAAGAGAGCTCCAGAGTCTGGAGGTAGATGGGAAGAAGCAGTCGCTGCACCGACCAATCCGCGAGCTACATATCTCCACGCAGTACCTGTGAGATGAGGCCGCTTGGCGAGTATTACGCGGCCTAGGCAGTGGGGGAGGGATGCAACACCGCTACTCATCAGAGCAGCAATGGAAGCAGTAGCGATACATAAGAGAAAGGTAAGATACTTTATGGCGAAGAGAGAGAGAATCAAGATTAGAAGTAAGAGAAGGAGCATTAATGAGTCTGACTGCCTTAGATTCAACCCTATCAAGGAGATAAGTATAAGAAGAAGCACCCCAGATGTGTGAACAGTATTCTAAGCAGGGAGGGATAAGACCTTTATAAATTTAAGTAACTGTAAAGATGAAAAGTAGTAACGAAAACGAAAAAAAAAAAATTTTGGGATGAAGATTTAGAAATTTGGATTATGTGATTCCTCCAAGAAAAGTTAGAGGCTATATGCATTCCTAATATGTTGATAGAATTAAAAGGATAAATTTCATTAGTTTCGAAGACAAGAGGTTCATCAGGAGGAGAAGAAAAGAAAAACAGATAGTCAGAAACTGTGTCTTGGAGGCATTAAATTTAACTAAATTTTGAGTGCCCCACTTAGATACTCTCTGCAAAGCAGAGTTAAGAGTAGAAGAAAGAGTGATGCGCAACTGATAACGAGTAGAAGATGAAGGATGAGAAGAAAAGGCAGAGGAAAAGGGAAGGGTAGAATCATCAGCAAAGGCATGGAGAAGAGAGGAAGATGGGGATTGTAGAAGATCATTGATGAAGAGAAGGAACAGAGTAGGAGAAAGAACAGAGCCCTGTGGAACGCCAATGGTAACAGAGAAAGGGCTAGATGTTGCGCCATCAACAACTACATATATAAAACGGTCAGTAAGAAAACTGGAAATCAGAGAACTGAAAGAAGGGGTAAAACCATAGGCAGGGAGTTTGGCAAACAAAGCCTTGTGTCAGACTCTGTCAAAAGCCTTAGAGATATCAAGGGCGACGACAAATGATTCCCCATAGTTCCTCAGAGAGGAAAAAAATACATGAGTACGATAGGACAGGACATCACCAGTGGATCTTGCCTTGCGGAAACCATACTTTTGATCAGAGATAAGTGAGTTAGATTCAAGGCGTTCCAAGAAGTGAGCTTTGAGCAAAGTTTCAAAAACTTTAGCAATAGAGGAAGTTAGGGTAATAGGTCGGTAGTTTGAAGGAATAGAGCAGTCACCCTTCTTAGGTACAGGTTGAACTAGAGCATGCTTCCAAGATGAAGGATAGATACTGGTTGACAGAATGATGCGAAAAAGACAGAAAAGCACGGGAAGCATTTCATCTGCAAACTCTTTAAGGAAATTTGCAGGGATACCATCAGGACCAGATGCCTTGTTTGTCTTTAGCGCGTGAAGAACTTTATGAACTTTGCGTGAAGAAAGGATACAAGAGGGCATAGGGTTAGAGAGGGGTAAAGATTGAGGAACAGGTGCGCTGAAATCGTTAATAGAAGAGTTGGCAGAAAAATGAGAGCCAAAGAGAGTGGTTTTGTCAGTGGGAGAGCAAGCTATAGAACCATCAGAACGAATGAGAGGGAGAAAGCTTGTTGCAGAAGTTTTTGGAGAGGTTTGTGGCTAAGGACCAGGAGCATTTGTCAGTGGGAGAGTAGTTAAGGTCATCAACTTTCCTTCTTATAAAGGATGCCTTAGACACACACATACACACAGACACACACACACACACACACACACACACACACACACACACACACACACACACACACAC
>JAXCGZ010008845.1:0-20705 GCA_037179515.1 Halocaridina rubra
CTCGTGGCTTCATTTTAGCATTTAATTCAATTCCCAATCTCATTCGGGCATGAAATATCAAATAAGCACATTACATATGTGAAAACATGAATAATTTTTTTTACCCCGACCGGGACTCGAACCTAGGACTTATGATTACTTTTAACCTTCTGTGGTGTAGTGGTAGCGCCTTGACTTAGTAATCATAAGTCCTAGGTTCGAGTCCCGGTCGGGGTAAAAAAAATTATTCATGTTTTCACATATGTAATGTGCTTATTTGATATTTCATGCCCGAATGAGATTGGGAATTGAATTAAATGCTAAAATGAAGCCACGAGTGAGGTTGGGGAATCTGTAAAATGAACATAGTGGCATTCAGTTGGAATGCGTTCATTCCCAAGTATAGCAGATATAAGCTATAAGGTTGGGTTCCTTTTAACCTTCTGTGGTGTAGTGGTAGCGCCTTGACTTAGTAATCATAAGTCCTAGGTTCGAGTCCCGGTCGGGGTAAGAATAAAAAAAAAATTATTCATGTTTTCACATATGTAATGTGCTTATTTGATATTTCATGCCCGAATGAGACTGGGAATTGAATTAAATGCTAAAATGAAGCCACGAGTGAGGTTGGGGAATCTGTAAAATGAACATAGTGGCATTCAGTTGGAATGCGTTCATTCCCAAGTATAGCAGATATAAGCTATAAGGTTGGGTTCCTTTTAACCTTCTGTGGTGTAGTGGTAGCGCCTTGACTTAGTAATCATAAGTCCTAGGTTCGAGTCCCGGTCGGGGTAAAAAAAATTATTCATGTTTTCACATATGTAATGTGCTTATTTGATATTTCATGCCCGAATGAGATTGGGAATTGAATTAAATGCTAAAATGAAGCCACGAGTGAGGTTGGGGAATCTGTAAAATGAACATAGTGGCATTCAGTTGGAATGCGTTCATTCCCAAGTATAGCAGATATAAGCTATAAGGTTGGGTTCCTTTTAACCTTCTGTGGTGTAGTGGTAGCGCCTTGACTTAGTAATCATAAGTCCTAGGTTCGAGTCCCGGTCGGGGTAAAAAAAATTATTCATGTTTTCACATATGTAATGTGCTTATTTGATATTTCATGCCCGAATGAGATTGGGAATTGAATTAAATGCTAAAATGAAGCCACGAGTGAGGTTGGGGAATCTGTAAAATGAACATAGTGGCATTCAGTTGGAATGCGTTCATTCCCAAGTATAGCAGATATAAGCTATAAGGTTGGGTTCCTTTTAACCTTCTGTGGTGTAGTGGTAGCGCCTTGACTTAGTAATCATAAGTCCTAGGTTCGAGTCCCGGTCGGGGTAAAAAAAATTATTCATGTTTTCACATATGTAATGTGCTTATTTGATATTTCATGCCCGAATGAGATTGGGAATTGAATTAAATGCTAAAATGAAGCCACGAGTGAGGTTGGGGAATCTGTAAAATGAACATAGTGGCATTCAGTTTTAATGCGTTCATTCCCAAGTATAGCAGATATAAGCTATAAGGTTGGGTTCCTTTTAACCTTCTGTGGTGTAGTGGTAGCGCCTTGACTTAGTAATCATAAGTCCTAGGTTCGAGTCCCGGTCGGGGTAAAAAAAATTATTCATGTTTTCACATATGTAATGTGCTTATTTGATATTTCATGCCCGAATGAGATTGGGAATTGAATTAAATGCTAAAATGAAGCCACGAGTGAGGTTGGGGAATCTGTAAAATGAACATAGTGGCATTCAGTTGGAATGCATTCATTCCCAAGTATAGCAGATATAAGCTATAAGGTTGGGTTCCTTTTAAACTTCTGTGGTGTAGTGGTAGCGCCTTGACTTAGTAATCATAAGTCCTAGGTTCGAGTCCCGGTCGGGGTAAAAAAAAAAAAAAAAAAATTATTCATGTTTTCACATATGTAATGTGCTTATTTGATATTTCATGCCCGAATGAGATTGGGAATTGAATTAAATGCTAAAATGAAGCCACGAGTGAGGTTGGGGAATCTGTAAAATGAACATAGTGGCATTCAGTTGGAATGCGTTCATTCCCAAGTATAGCAGATATAAGCTATAAGGTTGGGTTCCTTTTAACCTTCTTTGGTGTAGTGGTAGCGCCTTGACTTAGTAATCATAAGTCCTAGGTTCGAGTCCCAGTCGGGGTAAAAAAAAAAAAAATTATTCATGTTTTCACATATGTAATGTGCTTATTTGATATATATATATATATATATATATATATATATATATATATATATATATATATATATATAATACAAATTTAAGCTATCCAGAAATTGATATACATATTTGAAGGAACATAAAAATGCAAACATTTAGTCATTTCTATATATAATGCTAGTTTTGGAAGAGGCAAAATTAGATTATCTAGTCAATTTTATTTAAATATGCAAATCACACTTAACCCTATTTATAGTTACTACGTAAATAAACAAAAGAATATAATAATATAATTATATAAACAAATATTTAGTCTTTTATTTTAATCATATGTATGTTTCATCCAAATATGAAAAGGGAAATAATAACCATCTGAATATGTAAAGAAAATACATTCCAAATACAACTAATATTGAATAGTGTGTATGTGTTTGTGTGTGCAATGATTTATGTAAAATTTCGTTTCCAGTTGGAATTGGGTGACTAAGACTGGTTTCCCTTCCTAACGTCCACTTATGAACACGTGTAATTCCAATATTTCAGGGAAATATTTTACTAAATTCTGACATAAATATATATTAATACTCAATGATAGTTGTTAATCTTTGACATGGCTGATTGAGATATTTCAAGGGAATCACAATACTCTGAATATATGAAAATAAATATTTACACTTATTTGAGCTACTCAAGAATCCTGAATTTTCTTAATTTTATTATAGTAATGCAAAAATTTACAATCTCTCTCTCTCTCTCTCTCTCTCTCTCTCTCTCTCTCTCTCTATATATATATATATATATATATATATATATATATATATATATATATATATATATATATATATATATATATATATATATATATATATATATTTATTTATTTATTTATTTTGGAGCTCATGAAAAGTTGGAGTCTGAGAGTTTATACATCCTAATTCTTAAGTTGAGTTAGGTTAGTTTAGGTAAGGTTAGGTTTCGTTTGATTAGGTTAGGTTATTGTTTATTAAACTGTTTATATAATTTAACATTTTGTGTAATGCCAAGTCTCAATATCCTCTTGAGCTCGTATTCTTTTCGAGAAAATGTTGAAAATCTTTTCAATCAAATATACTAAGGGGTATGTTTCACCATCTCTGTATATAAGGAAATACACAAGTCTTTTGAAGTAAGCTTTACCAACACGCTCATTGAAATTTGTTAAGGAAAATTTTTTATTTTACCTGTATATAAAGAAGAAATATTGATAGTCTTTGGAATGAATCTTGAATGCTTAATATTTCGAAATATTAAGGAAATATGCTTTACTATCCCAATATATATATATATATATATATATATATATATATATATATATATATATATATATATATATATATATATATATATATATATATATATATATATATATATATATATATATATATATATATATATATATATATATATATATATATATATATATATATATATATATATATATATATATATATATATATATATATATATATATATATATATATATATATATATATATATATATATATATATATATATCCAAGCATGCACATTACATATGTGAAAATATGAATAATTTTTTACCCCGACCGGGACTCGAACCTAGGACTTATGATTACTAAGTCAAGGCGCTAACACTACACCACAGAAGGTTAAAAGGAATCAACCATATAGCTTATATCTGCTATACTTAGGAATGAACGCATTCTAACTGAATGCCACTATGTTCATATTACAGATTCCCCAACCTCACTCGTGGCTTCATTATAGCATTTAATTCAAGTCCCAATCTCATTCGGGCCATGAAATAACCAAGCAAGCACATTACATATGTGAAAACATGAATAATTTTTTACCCCGACCGGGACTCGAACCTAGGACTTATGATTACTAAGTCAAGGCGCTACCACTACACCACAGAAGGTTAAAAGGAATCCAACCTTATAGCTTATATCTGCTATACTTAGGAATGAACGCATTCTAACTGAATGCCACTATGTTCATATTACAGATTCCCCAACCTCACTCTTGTCTTCATTATAGCATTTAATTCAAGTCCCAATCTCATTCGGGCCATGAAATAACCAAGATAGCACATTACATATGTGAAAACATGAATAATTTTTTACCCCGATGGGGACTCGAACCTAGGACTTATGATTACTAAGTCAAGGCGCTACCACTACACCACAGAAGGTTAAAAGGAATCCAACCTTATAGCTTATATCTGCTATACTTAGGAATGAACGCATTCTAACTGAATGCCACTATGTTCATATTACAGATTCCCCAACCTCACTCGTGGCTTCATTATAGCATTTAATTCAAGTCCCAATCTCATTCGGGCCATGAAATAACCAAGCAAGCACATTACATATGTGAAAACATGAATAATTTTTTGCCCCTACCGGGACTCGAACCTAGGACTTATGATTACTAAGTCAAGGTGACTATCACTACACCACAGAAGGTAAAAAGGAATCCAACCTTATAGCTTATATCTGCTATACTTAGGAATGAACGCATTCTAACTGAATGCCACTATGTTCATATTACAGATTCCCCAACCTCACTCGTGGCTTCATTATAGCATTTAATTCAAGTCCCAATCTCATTCGGGCCATGAAATAACCAAGCAAGCACATTACATATGTGAAAACATGAGTAATTTTTTACCCCGACTGGGACTCGAACCTAGGACTTATGATTACTAAGTCAAGGCGCTACCACTACACCACAGAAGGTTAAAAGGAATCCAACCTTATAGCTTATATCTGCTATACTTAGGAATGAACGCATTCTAACTGAATGCCGCTATGTTCATATTACAGATTTCCCAACCTCACTCTTGGCTTCATTATAGCATTTAATTCAAGTCCCAATCTCATTCGGGCCATGAAATAACCAAGCAAGCACAATACATATGTGAAAACATGAATAATTTTTTACCCCGACGGGGACTCGAACCTAGGACTTATGATTACTAAGTCAAGGCGCTACCACTACACCACAGAAGGTTAAAAGGAATCCATCCTTATAGCTTATATCTGCTATACTTAGGAATGAACGCATTCTAACTGAATGCCACTATGTTCATATTACAGATTCCCCAACCTCACTCGTGGCTTCATTATAGCATTTAATTAAAGTCCCAATCTCATTCGGGCCATGAAATAACCAAGCAAGCACATTACAATTGTGAAAACATGAATAATTTTTTACCCCGACCGGGACTCGAACCTAGGACTTATGATTACTAAGTCAAGGCGCTACCACTACACCACAGAAGGTTAAAAGGAATCCAACCTTATAGCTTATATCTGCTATACTTAGGAATGAACGCATTCTAACTGAATGCCACTATGTTCATATTACAGATTCCCCAACCTCACTCGTGGCTTCATTAGAGCATTTAATTCAAGTCCCAATATCATTCGGGCCATGAAATAACTAAGCAAGAACATTACATATGTGAAAACATGAATAATTTTTTACCCCGACCGGGACTCGAACCTAGGACTTATGATTACTAAGTCAAGGCGCTACCACTACACCACAGAAGGTTAAAAGGAATCCAACCTTATAGCTTATATCTGCTATACTTAGGAATGAACGCATTCTAACTGAATGCCACTATGTTCATATTACAAATTCCCCACCCTCACTCGTGGCTTCATTATAGCATTTAATTCAAGTCCCAATCTCATTCGGGCCATAAAATAACCAAGCAAGCACATTACATATGTGAAAACATGAATAATTTTTTACCCCGACCGGGACTCGAACCTAGGACTTATGATTACTAAGTCAAGGCGCTACCACTACACCACAGAAGGTTAAAAGGAATCCAACCTTATAGCTTATATCTGCTATACTTAGGAGTTGGGGAATCTGTAATATGAACATAGTGGCATTCAGTTAGAATGCGTTCATTCCTAAGTATAGCAGATATAAGCTATAAGGTTGGATTCCTTTTAACCTTCTGTGGTGTAGTGGTAGCGCCTTGACATAGTAATCATAAGTCCTAGGTTCGAGTCCCGGTCGGGGTAAAAAATTATTCATGTTTTCACATATGTAATGTGCTTGCTTGGTTATTTCATGGCCCGAGTGAGATTGGGACTTGAATTAAATGCTATAATGAAACCACGAGTGAGGTTGGGGAATCTGTAATATGAACATAGTGGCATTCAGTTAGAATGCGTTCATTCCTAAGTATAGCAGATATAAGCTATAAGGTTGGATTCCTTTTAACCTTCTGTGGTGTAGTGGTAGCGCCTTGACTTAGTAATCATAAGTCCTAGGTTCGAGTCCCGGTCGGGGTAAAAAATTATTCATATATATATATATATATATATATATATATATATATATATATATATATATATATATATATATATATATATATATATATATATATATATATATATATATATATATATATATATATATATATATATATATATATATATATGTGTATATATATATATGTATATATATATATATATATATATATATATATATATATATATATATATATATATATATATATATATATATATATATATATATATATATATATATATATATATATATATATATATATATATATATATATATATATATATATATATATATATATATATATATATATATATATATATATATATATATATATATATATATATATATATATACATATATATATATATATATATATATATATATATATATATATATATATATATATATATATATATATATATATATATATATATATCTATATATATATATATATATATATATATATATATATATATATATATATATATATATATATATATATATATACATATATACATATATACATATATACATATATACATATATACATATATACATATATATATATATATATATATATATATATATATTATATATATATATATATATATATATATATATATATATATATATATATATATATATATATATATATATATATTTAAATGCCTCCTTAACTAAGTCCTAAAAACTGCTACTTCGATTATCCTAGTAGAAGTGTGTATTAATATATACTGTGCTTTGTTAGAATTGCAATAGCTAGGAGGGCGGTGGAACAGGTTCGAGGGCAGCAGCCATATGCTCTTGAAATTCGAGAATGCTGTGACGTCATCTGTTTACATCTTTGGAGTTGTGACTGGTCTCTTTGTGATCTAAGATGGAGTAGCAGTTTCTCTCATTAACAAACAAACAAAACAAACAAACATTTATTTCCAATTTGTACAATGATTATTCAACATTAATAGTAACTTATAAGTAGACATGTAATTAAACTAATAAATAAGAGGGTATTACATATATTTAGATTAAATATAGCTTTCATAGAAAATAATAATGCTGTAATAAAAATGTTAACAATAATGTTAATAATAAAGTACTAAGTATGACACTAGATACAGGATCGTTTTTATCAGCATCATTTCCATATTTGTTTTCCTTACAATGAGAATAATTAGTTCTTAATGAGCAGCAACTATGTGCCCAAAAGAAAACTATAGAGTTTGCCTTTGAAAGCTGTGAAGGAGGATGCATTTTTAAGATGCTCTGGAATATTATTTCAGAGTGTTGGTTCTTTGATAGTGATCATCTTTGAACCTGCTTCTGTGTTTGTTCTGTGAATAAAGATGCTCACTGCTCTGTCTTGTATTGGTTCCCCTTATATCCCTGACTGTTTTTAAATCAAATAGCCAGCTAGGATAATGATGGTCCAGAATTTTGAATACAGAAACATAAATAGCATAAGCGACCTTGTTTTCTACCCGCAGCCACCCAAGTTTATTGAGAGCTGGTGTGATGTGGTCATATTTTCTTATTCCTCCCAGGGCAACTCGAGCTGCAAAATTAAGAAGCTTCTGTATTCTTTTTATCTGAGTCTTAGTGGTAGCTCCCCAAACAGTTTTGCAGTAATTAATGTGACTTAGGGCTAGAGATTCAACAACAGTTATTCGAGTGGTAGTCTCAAAATTGTCTTTTATACGTGATAAGCGCATTAATGTTCCTGTAACCTTTTTGCATACCTTATCTATGTGGGAATCAAACAACATGTGGTTTTCAAAGTGAATTCCTAGGCTTTTGACTGTTTTGCTAGGTGTGATAATATTGTCGTAAAAATTAATTGTTATGTTTTCTGGAATTTGTGCTATATGGAACCTTGAACCAATAAATATGCACTGTGTTTTACTTTCGTTAATTAGCAGTCCAATTTCTTGAAAATAGCTTTAAATTTTTGACAGAGTGTTTTCTGCTCTTAAAGTTAGTTCTGGTATATTATTAATATCACCACTAAGGAGTAGTTGAGTGTCATCTGCATATTGTACGACTAGACAGTCAGAAATGAAAGAAGATAGATCATCTACGTAAATGAAGAAGAGGATAGGACCAAGTAATGATCCCTGTGGAACACCTAACGATACATTTTTTGGCACAGTGATAATGTTGTTAAGAAGTATAGACTGTTTACAAAGTAATCCTACTTTGTAAAATACTTTAAAATTTTAATAATTATATATATATATATATATATATATATATATATATATATATATATATATATATATATATATATATATATATATATATATATATATATATATATATATATATATATATATATATATATATATATATATATATATATATATATATATATATATATATATATATATATATGAAACTGTTATAAGATAAGCACGTGAATGTTGTAAATATGATTAGATTAACAAATGAGAGAAAACATGAAACAACGCTATACCGTAACACTTACGAATATGTTCATCTAAATATTCTTATCAGCGTGAAGGTACTTCGTCGTTTCCTGTTTTCCCTTTATACTTATCTAGCGAAAATGATCCTACTCACACAAGCACACATACATGCACACACACACACACACTGCAATCAATGGCTAGAATAGGTGGAAATGTTTTGGAATGGATAAAAACTTACTTAGAAGGAAGGGAACAGAGGGTTAGAGTAAGACACTCAGTGTCTGAATGGAGAAGAGTTAGTAGTGGAGTTCCACAGGGTTCAGTTTTAGGGCCACTTTTGTTCCTTGTATATGTAAATGACCTACCAGAGTCTGTAAATTCATTCATGAATATGTTTGCAGATGATGCAAAGATTGTGAAGAAAGTAAAAACGAGAACAATGGTAGAGAACTTCAGGAGGATCTAAATAATCTGCATGAGTGACCAGAAAAGTGGCTAATGAAATTCAATTCTTCAAAATGTAAGGTAATGAGAATGGGTACAAGTGCAAGAAGGCCCAAGCTTGACTACTCGGTGGCTGGAGTACAACTTCAAGAGACAGAAAATGAGAGAGATCTAGGAGTAAACATACTGGCAGATTTGTCTCCAGAAATACATATAAATGGCATAGTAAGGGCAGCATATGCATTCTTATCAAATGTAAGGGTAGCCTTCAGGCACATGGACAAGGAAATGTTCAGAAATATTTATGTAACCTATGTGAGGCCAAAACTCGAATATGCAGCCCCCATTTGGAATCCACACTTGAAAAAGCACATAGCTAAGCTTGAAAAAGTTCAAAGACATGCCACGAAACTGGTGCCAGAAATACGCAATCTCAGTTATGATGAGAGGCTGAGGGAATTAGACTTACCATCACTCGAAGCTAGAAGAGTGAGGGAGGGATATGGTGACAGTCTTTAAATTCCTTCATGGTTATGATAGAGTGGATAGGGATCGATATTTTGATATGGCTGGCTCTAGAACTAGAGGTCATATTTTGAGCTTCGTAAGAAAACTTCTTTGCAGGATGTAAGGAAATACTTTTTCAGTGTAAGAGTAGTTGATAATTGGAATTGGCTAAGCGAGGAGGTAGTTAATGCTATCTCAATCCATAGTTTTAAGGACAGGTATGATAAGTATCACTAAGTATAAAATGGAAGCGATCAGGAGACGGGAAGATACGAGCTTTGGGCTCTTTCCCGTAAACACAATTAGGTAATCACAATTAGGTAATCACACACACACACACACACACACACACACACACACACACACACACACACACACACACTCATACACACACATACGCATACAAGGGCTTCAGAATATTAAGGGTTGAAAGATCTAAGAAGACTGGCGGAAGGATAGCACTGCTCATAAGTGAAGGATTTCATGTTGAAGAAATAGACTTTGCTATAGAAAGTGAGTTCAAGGAATTTCTTGATGCTTGCATAAATACTAGGTCAGAGAGCATTAACTGTTGTATATAACCCACCAGGGAACCAACTTAGGCTAGAAGTTTAAGAAGAAAGTCATATAGGTACTATTGAAGTCATAAACTCGATTGTTAACATTGCACGGGAGAGAAAAAAGACTTCCTTACATCCTGGAGCTTTCAATCAAAGAGAAATATTTTGGATAAATCTTGACCCACACAGTGGGGAAGACTCATTCGGGGCAAGATTCCTAGATTGCGTACAAGTTAATTTCCTACACCAACATGTACTGAAACTAAAGTTGCTTGATCTATATTCACAGATAATGTGTTGGATATTAAAAAAAATGAGTATGAACCACCAATTGGAGAGTGTGACCACTGTGTGTAGTTGATGGAGTATATCATTGAAGATGTTCTGCCTAAAAGTAGAGGCACTGAGATCACGAGGAGGAACTATGCAAAAGGAGATTACATCAGAATTAATGAACTTTTTGCAGTTATTGACCGGAGGACCTTAATTAACAACAAATCTGTACAAGAATTGTACAACATCTTTATGAGGAATATGGGATGAGAGTAGATTGCTGCATACCTTCCACCAAAATAGGAGTTATTCATGCCAGAGAGAAATGGTTCAATAATGAGTGTAAAAGAGCTAAGGAGTGAAGAGACAAATGCTGGAAAAGGTATAGGAGGAGAAAAATCATAAATGCCTGGCTTACTTATAAAGAGCAAGAAATGATTACCTAAGTAAAAGAGGAGAGACAGATTCCTAGCTTGTTTACAAAGAAAATACCTACAACATTTACTGGAACCAACGAGGGTCTGGGGTGGGGATGAACCATCACAGCTCGATCTAGTATTCACATATGATGTGTTGGTTATTGGAAAAAGTGACCACTGTATGTTGTTGATGGAATATAACACTGAAGAAGTTGTGCCTGAGAGTAGCAAGCACTGAAAAGGACAGATGAGGAACAATGCAAAAGGAGATTACAACAAAATTAATTTTCTTTTTACAGTTATTGACTGAAGGACTATATTTAACAACAAAGCTGTTCAAGAAACGTAAAAAACCTTTTGTGACGAATATGTGAGGATAGTTATTTATTGCATACCATTCCCCATATAAGAGTTATTCATGCCAAATAGAAAAGGCTCAACAAGTAGTGTAATATAGCTAAGGAGTGGAGAGACAAATGTTGAAATAGGTATAGGAGGAAAAAATATATAAATGCCTGGCAGATCAATAAATGAGCATGAAATAATTTCCTGAGTAAAACAAGAGAAGCAGAGAGGAATTATGAAAGGGATATTACCATAAAGGGGAAATAAAATCTCTAGCATTTCCAAAGCTTTGGCAGAGGAAATTTGAAGGTCCCAGAACAGGTTTTAAAGTCAAGAAATGCAGATAAAAGCGTCACTTAGATAGATGAATAATTCTGTGAAGAATTGATCAAGGAGTTTCAGTCAGTATTTATAATAGAAAATACTCCTCCCCCTAAGATTGCAGAGATAAGAGATCATGGACCAGCATTAGAGAACATCATCTCTTCAACTATAGAGGCATGAACAATGTTGATGGAGTTTGATACCCATAAAGCTAGGGGTCCTGGTGACATATCTCCTTACATGCATCAAAAATATGCCAAGCCAATATTGGTGGTGCAGTACATCTGATTTAAGAAGTCAGTGGAATCTGACCAGATTCCAAGATGTTGGAAACAAGCGAATGTGGTGCCTATCTTTAAAAAGGGAAGGAGAGATACAGCTCTAAACTACAGGCACGTATCCTTTACCAGCATAGTTTGCATAGTTATGGAGAAACTACTGAGAACACGCATCTCTCATCAGTTGAAATCCTTAAACTTTTGGTCAGAGTCAGTTTGGCTTTAGAGAAAGCAGATCAACAGTAAAAAACTTATTAGAATTTTATGATGAGGTAAGCCAAATCTTACAAGAAAGAGATGGCTGGGCAGATTGCATATTCTAAGATTTCCTGAAGGCATTTGATTTGGTCTACAAGAGAGATTTGTTAAGTAGCTGCAAGTATTGGCAAGAAGAGTTGGATATGTTTTGGGTTGGATAAAAAACTTTATTAGAAGGAAGGAACCAAAGGGTCAAAGTAGGACACTCATAGTCTGACTGGAGTAGACTTGGTAGTGGGGCTGAACAAGTATCAGCTATAGAGCTATTTTGTTACTTGTACATGTAAGTGACTTACTGGAGTCTGTAAACTCATTTTTTAATATGCTTGCAGATAACAAAAGGATTATGAAGAAAGTAAAAGACGAGAACAATGGTAGAGAACTTCAGGAAGGCCTAACTAGTCTGCGTGAGTGGTCAGAAAAGCGGCTTATGAAATTCAATACCTCAAAATGCAAGGTGATGAGAATGGGTATAAGTGCAAGAAGGCCCAAGATTGGGTAATCCATAGCATTTGCAGAACTTAAGATACAAAGAATGAGAGAGATCTAGGGGTAAACATACTGGCAGATTTGTCTCCAGAAATGCATATGAATGACACAGTAAGGGCTGTATATGTTTTTTTTTTTATCGAAGGTAAGGGTATCCTTCAGACACATGGAAAAGGAAATGTTCAGAAATAATTATGTAACTTATATGAGGCCAAATCTAGAATATGCAGTAAGTTGGAAAATAGTTCAAAGACATGTTACAAAACTGGTGCCAGAAGTATGCAATCTCAGTTATAAGGAGAGACTGGGGGAATTTGACTGAGGGAATTAGATTTACTATCACTTGAAGCTAGTTTATTCCTTCTTAATTTTAACAGAGTGAATTGGGAAAGATATTTGGATATGGTTACTCTAGAACTAGAGGTCATAGTTTGAAACTTCATAAGATAACTTATTCAAAGGATGTATGGGAGTACATTTTTTAGGGTATGAATAGTTGGTAATTAGAATTTGCTAAGCGAGGAGGTAGTTTATGCAACTCAATTCATAGTTTTAAGAATAAGTATGATAAGGATCATTCAGTGTAAAAATGAAACAGACAAGGAGATGGGGAGTTACGAGCAAAGGGGTCTTTCCCGTAAGCAAAATTAGGTAATTACAGTAAAGTAACTATAGGCCAGAGTCAATGACTAACATAATTTGCATAGTTATAGAGAAACAATTGAGATGCATTTTTTTTCACTCTGAGTCCTTCTAATTTTCTTCAGTGGGACAACAGGGCTCCAAAGAAGGCAACTATATGCAAACAAACGTCTATCTATATACAAAAGTCATTACGTTCCTTATAAAGGAGGGGGCTCAGTAGAAAAAATGCATATTTGAATCTTTGGATGGGCAGACAGCATAGTATTACATTTTCAGAAGTCATTTTATTCATTTCCACATGGGAAGCTTATTAAGAAGCCACAAGTAATGGCAAGAATAGGAGGAAATATCTTGGAGTGGATGAAAACTTATTTCAAAGAAAGAAAGCAGAAAGTCACATTGAAAAATGCATTGTGTGACCGAAACTGGTTAGCAATAGTGTTCCATAGGGATCAGTTTTATGGCTTCTTCTGATGTTTACATACGTACCTATTCTACTGGAGTCTGTAAATGCATTTTTAAATTATTTTGCAGATGATTCAAAGATTGTTAAGATCGTGGAAGACAAAAATAACGGTAGGAAACTTCAAAAAGACCTTTATAGTCTGCGTGAGTAGTCAGACAAGTGATCAATGAGATTCAATACGTCAAACTGTAAAGTAATGAGAATGGGCATTAGCGCAGAGGGCAAGGTTTGGACATTCCATAGAAGTAGTCAGATATTTTTACATAACTTATGCAAAGCTACATCGTGAATATGCAGCTTCCTTCTGGTATCCGCAAATAAACAAACATATATATAAATTAGAGAAAGCTTAGAGTAATGTTGCGAAGTTTGTGACAAAAATACATAATCTCATTTATAAAGCAAGGTTGACGGAGTTAGACTTACCTTCACTCGAAGGTAACAGGCAGAAGGGAGTATGGTAACAGTTTTCAACGTCTTTCATGTATTTGACAGAGTGGATAAGGAGCAATACTTTTATATGGGTGGCTATAGAACTATAGGTCATTGTCTTAAAGTTTGCAAGAAATATTCTTTGCAGGATATAAGGAAGTATATTTTAGTACAAGAATTGTTGAGGATTGGAGTTTGCTAAGTGAGGAAATAGTATATAATAAATGCTTTCATGATTTTAAAGATATAATTAATCCTAGGGAGTAGAAAATAATACCGGCCAGGAAATGGGGATTTACGATCATTAGACTCTTTACCGTGATTACAATTAGGTAAATACAAGTAGGTAAATACTAATTGATTTCTATATTCCTTCTTGAATTTGTCAGAGGTGATAAAGAACAATATCCTGATATGTGTGGCTCTAGAGCAAGATGTCAAAATTTGAAGCTTTTGCATGTAAATATATGCACAGTGAATTTAAATACTTTATTATTGGATGTATTGTAGTAAATACTTGGAATTCGCTAAGCAAGGAATCTGTAACCACGATATGCAGTCATAGTTTTAAGTACGTGTAAATTATATAATACAGTGGGACTCTCAAAATTACAAATTGGTAATGACATCCACAGTGCACATCACCATGTAAGCATGCGCGTGTGCGTGTGTGTTTGTGTGTGCACTTGTGTAATCTCTAATTGTTTGATAATTTGACAAAGAAACACGAACGAACACATTACCAAGTATTGGCGTGTAGGGAGTGTGTAAATTTTCTACAATTAGGTAACTGCATGCATACATGCATCGCCAACTAGGAATGTATATGTGCTTTTGTAATCTCCTACACATAGTTAATGGTACACGCATTCACACTTACACATACGCATATACACACAAACCCACACACATTCACATGGTGATTACTTCAAGCAGAGCTACAATTCTTGCATGCTCTAATAAATGCCAAGTGCATTCTCGTCGTGCATTGAATGCAATTGCAAATATTATCGCCCTCTCAAGGACGTTGCTTGGAGTGCAGTTGCACCTGGGATTACGAGGATTTTAACACCGTTCAAGGGCTTATTTCTAGAAGAGTTCATAGGATTCTTCTTTTTAGAGTTGTTAGAATTAATCATGGGAACAGTGTTAGCAGACTGGTATTTATCCCTCAGCGTCTTTTGGTTAAGGTCGCAAATGTTATTTTAGAGTGGAATGCAGAAGACATGATGAAAGATTAATTTTCATTAATAAACAGAGATGTAATTAGATGGATTGAGAGATACATTTGATACTAAAAAACTATATTAATTGCATATGGTAATATAGATTATTAGTGTACATTAACAAGATGAATTGATATACACAGTATGGGTGATTTAATATAGACTTAACACACACATCTTTCTATCTGTCTATCTATCTATCTATCTAGATTAAAAGAGAGATAGATAGATAGATATATAGCTAGATAGAGAGACAAAAAGATAGATAGATAGACAGATAAATAGCAAGAAGAGAGAGAGAGAGAGAGAGAGAGAGAGAGAGAGAGAGAGAGAGAGAGAGAGAGAGAGAGAGAGAGAGAGAGAGAGAGAGAGAGAGAGAGATTTTTATTTTATTAATTTATTGCGCCAAGGCGTCAGACATTACATGAGTTCATACAAATAATGCTTCAAATGGATACAAAACCAAGAATTGAACATGGTTTACAGGGAGGTGTACATATTGATAAAACATTGCTGCATACTAACACACAACTCACAGTATGGCAGCATAGAGTACATTATATGCAAAAGCAAAGCTCAGAGAAACGCAGAATGCACAAACAGAATTATACAGCAACATACAGAAAATATATGTAGAATTCAATATAATTAATGGCCACCAAAGTGAGGATAACGAGCAAGAATAACATCAAGGTTGTCATCATTAAGTAAAAATGAGCAGATCTGTATTAAGTTCTGACCTTGTGGTAAAACATCTCTCACTGTGGGGCACTGAAGACAATAGTGGTCAAGAGTGTTAGCATTAGGACGGTCGCATAATGTACAGGAGGTGTACTGTGGCATATCTAGAGTCTGGGAGACCTGCCATAAAGGCCGATACCCCATTCTGAGCCGAGCACTAACTACATTGTTTTTCCGCACCATTAACCCGCGTCTGCGATACTTGTAGCGACTGTGAAGAAAGTGATCATGGTGCTGTATGGACACACTGTTGGCCCTCTCCGTGTCCCTGCGCTGGACCGTCATGGCAAACCCAGCTGAGTAGATGATGTTACGTAGGCATCGGAGGGAGGGCTCAGCGTCCACAGCATGCCCATCCAGCATACAGGCCGCCTTGGCAAGACGATCCGCTGTGTCGTTGCCAGTCAGCCCAATGTGGGATGGAGTCCATACAAATGACACAACAAGAGAAGCATCCCGAGCGGCCGTGAGGCGACATAGTATATCTCCCACAGCACGGCCACAGATAGGTCTTGGCGAGGATAGGGCTTGTAGGGCAGATTGGGAGTCACAAATTATTACCCCATTCACTCGTCGTCGAACAAGGAGAGTCACGGCATCCAAGATGGCATTCAGTTCACAGTAGGTGGAGCTCGACGAGGTGGGTAGTCTACGGCCAATCCATGAATCAGCCGGCACAGGCAGCTCCATGGTGGGGGAAAACACAGCACATGCCGCCCTCCCATCTGCTTGCACAGAACCATCAACATAGACGTCTCCAGAGCTAACTGTCTCTGCAAGGGGGGATAGACATCCTTCGAGGTCGGTGTATATGTGACAGCGGGGAGGGGGACACGCCAGGGTGGTAAATCTGGGACAGCCGCCTGCACTGGCAGGTCGATGTCAAGGCCACGGAGAATGTCACTCACCACCCTGATAAGGTTATGACCTCCTGCTCGAAGTGGGAGCCTGGGTGCGTCTGGATCCAGGGACGTCTTCATGACAGCAGAGAAGTACGGAGCAAGAAAGGGGTAGTGAAGACACTTAACAGTAAAATAGGACACATTGGCATAAATCCTCTCAACAAGAGGGGGCAAGTTGAGCTCCAACTGCATACTCACAATACGGGTAGAAAGAGAACATCCCAAGATAAATCTCATGACTCGATAGAGAGAGAGAGAGAGAGAGAGAGAGAGAGAGAGAGAGAGAGAGAGAGAGAGAGAGAGAGAGAGAGAGAGAGAGAGAGAGAGAGAGAGAGAGAGAGAGAGAGAGAGAGATTGCTTGGGGAAGAACAATGTGGGTTCAGGATAGGAAGAGGATGTGTGGATCAGGTGTTTGCGGTAAGACAGGTGTGTGAGAAGTTCTTGGAGAAAGGTAGGGACACTTTTTGGGCCTTTATGGACTTAGAGAAAGCGTATGACAGGGTAGATAGAGAGGGGTTGTGGAGGTGTTGCGACTGTATGGAATAAGTGGAAGTTTGTTGAATGCGGTGAAGAGTTTTTACATGAATAGTAGAGCATGTGTGAGAGTTGGGAATGGTATGAGTGATTGGTTTGAGGTGAATGTAGGGTTACGTCAAGGTTGTGTAATGTCGCCATGGTTGTTTAATGTGTATATGGATGGAGTGGTAAGGGAAGTAAATGAAAGAGTATTAGACAGAGGCTTGGAACTAGTGGGTGAGGATGGAAGGTTGTGGAAATTGAGTCAGTTGCTATTTGCGGATGATACTGTACTGGTGGCTGATACTGAAAATGAATTGAATCATTTGGTGACTGAGTTTATTAGTGTGTGTGAAAGAAGGAAGTTGCGGGTGAATATTGGTAAAAGTAAAGTCATGAGATGCACGAGGAGTGTTAATGTTGGCAGACTGAATGTAGGAGTGAATGGAGAGTTGCTTGAAGAAGTTGAGAGTTTTAAGTATCTGGGGTCGCATGTATCAAGGAGTGGACGAGTGGATGTAGAGGTAAATCACAGAGTGAAGGAAGCAAGTAAATGTCTAGGTGGGTTGAAAAGTGTAATGAGAAATAGATATTTGGGAATGAATGCAAAGAGAAGGATATATGAAGGTGTGATTGTGCCGACAGCATTGTATGGAGCAGAGACTTGGAATGCAAGAGAGGATGAAAGGAACAAGTTGAATGTAATGGAGATGAGGTGTTTGAGAGGTATGATTGGTGTATCTAGAATAGATAGAGTAAGAAATGAGGATGTCAGGCAGAGAACGGGTGTTGGAATGAAGCTGTCGGATAGGTTAGATCAGAGTGTGTTGAGATGGTTTGGACACATGGAAAGGATGAGTGATGAACGAATAGTGAAGAGAGTGTGGAGTGCAGAAGTGATTGGAGTTAGGTCAAGAGGGAGACCTAGAATGAGATGGATGGATGGCGTGAAAAGAGCACTGAATGCACGTGGAATGTCAGTGGAACAGGGAAGAGTGCGTGCAAGAGATAGGAATGAGTGGAGGAAGATTGTGCATATATGACGCAGCCCAAAGGGATTTCTCGCACCTGCTAGCTCAGTGAACTGTGGTGGACGGGTGTGAGGGGAGTTGCCATGTGATGAAGCGGTGGGGGTAAACCAGCTGCGGCTGTCGGGCCTCATTGTAGAATATCCTTGCCCGCCTACCTTGTGGATGACCCAAGCAGGGTGGAAGGGGGGAGACGTGGCAACCCTTTATCCCCAAGGAGCTGAGAGGAGTGGTTGAGGTGTGTGTGGATCATGGTGAATGTGCGTTTCTTGGCTCGGCCACCCCCCTTACAAGGGGGAATGAGACTTGTGTTATATATATATATATATATATATATATATATATATATATATATATATATATATATATATATATATATATATATATATATATATATATATATATATATATATATATATATATATATATATATATATATATATATATATTCTTATTTTAATAAAGAGACACCTTGATAGGCAAGAAAAATTGCCTTCATCAGGCTCGTACATCAAGAATACAATGCGACAAAGAAAAAACAGAAGTTTAAAGACAAGGCCGAGATAAGAGAATGATATACAAAGGAAAAGTACAGGCTGAAAGAATAGTCAACGTAAGAAATACTTAAACGTATGAAAGGATTAGGCCCTGAGATGATAATAGATCCGGTTTTTAAAAGAAGATAGGTCATAAGAGTTAGGAAAGAAGTAATGAAGACACTGAGATAGGGCACAATTAGGCCCTGGGTTGACAAAAGATCCGCTTTTTGAAGGAAGATAGGTTATAAGTATTAGGAAAGAAAGAAAGAGGAAGCGAGTTCCCAAGTCTGGAGGTGGAAGGGAAGAAGCAGTCACTGCACCGACCAATCTGTGAGCTGCTTATCCAGGATGACTAATGTTAATCAGTCAAATCTTTCTGCTTCTGTCAGAGGTTGACACAGTTAATCAATCTGTTCCCTGTGCCGTTCTCCGTCATACCAGACATCCTCATGTCCTCCCTCGCTACACCACACACCCTCATGTCCTCCCACACCACATCCATAAACTTCTTGTTTGGCCTGCCTCTCCCCCTCTCACCTAACACTGCAGTCTTTGATATTCTTCTCTCAACATACCCCTACTCCCTCCTCAGCATATGCCCATACAATCTTAGTTTCTCACCATGTCTCCTAACTGTCCAAGCTGCTCTGTTCCTCTAATACACTGTTTCTTTATCCTATCCAATCTTGTTATGCCCACCTAAAACCGTAGCATTTCCAACTCTGTGTCACTTCCAGGTTTGCCTCCTGCCTCATTGTCAGTGGGACTGTCTCCAAGCCATACAGCAAATCTTCGCTTACTACCGTCTTGTAAACTATACCTTTCACTCTTAAAGATAGCCTTTTATCACGCATTATTCTTCTCCACTCATTCCATCCTGCCTGCACTCTCTTCCAATGCTAATACTTGATAGAATATGAAAACTATTTGCGACATTTAGAATCACCAGCATGTTGAAACCCAAATAATTCGTACCAAGAGAAAACTAGTACGTGTCCTTTAAAGAAAGCAGTGATTGATTGAGGAAAAAACATAAGATTTAACCATCCAATAATTTTTGGGGCGACAATAGGAAGAGGGAATTTGAGGGGGAAGAGTAGGAGGGTATGCCAGTGGAATACATAGCCCATGTAGGCTATGGACACTATTAACCAACGCATTTTTTTATCTTATTTTATGTCTAGGTATAAAGTGTGCATGGGCATAAGCATAAAATGCAGTGTAAATATGAGAGATTAGGTTAGAGTCCGTTGATGCATACAATATAAAGCATTTCACCGAATTACCATATATATATATATATATATATATCTATATATATATATATATATATATATATATATATATATATATATATATATATATATAT
>JAXCGZ010008846.1:0-20674 GCA_037179515.1 Halocaridina rubra
TTTTTCATATGATCCTTTAAAATGGGGGTTATTTAAATTTAATTTTCTTTTATTACAGTATTCACATTTCTTTATCGTGTTTTCGTGTGTATTGGGGGGGGGGGGTTGAGGGGTGGAGAAGAGGGAGCAGAGATCAAAGAAGCATCTCACGCTTTGATGTATAAGTAATGAATGCTGTCAAATGCACTCGGGTGCAAAGAAAAAAGGGATTTGTGTACTTTACAATACACATGTGTGTATATTAGAAATTCCTTCCTAATTGTATGCTTGTATGTATATGTTTACATGTAATAAGTTCTCTTCGAATCAGCAGGGACCCTCGCTTTCCTGAAACCCACTTTCGAAAACATCACCATCCCTTCCATTAATGCTCCTTCACCTTTTGAAAGGCATGCCACATGACACAGCAAAGATATTCATAAATTATTTTTGTTTATCTTATTTTTAAATCATTATTTTTATATATGAGTGAGTTAAAATTACTTACACTGTTCCATACATTCTAAGAAATTTTCCCATTTTGGTATACTATGAAATTCAGTTAGAGGGGGACCGCCATAGCGCTCAACTCGAGATTTGTTGGAGCCACGTTAGGGACGGCATTCAGTTTTAATTCCTCAGCTGCAATCCATCTGTTTCCACCCATTTATAGGACTAATGGTGTCACAAAAATGTAAAAAAAAGGCATATGGAGATGTGAACGCTCATCATTAAATTCAAACACTCATTGGCTTTTCGTATTTCATATGGTGGCATTTATTTTACTTAACTTGAATATGAATTGCTGTTAAGTAAGTTTAGGAATAATAGAATTTAAAATATTTAAAAAGACCTTTTCAGTTGATGAGATTGTTAATAATGGTTGTGGGTGATACTTGGAGAATGCCAGTGATTGGATAGGAGAATGATGGGGCAATTATGAGAGAGGAGGTACTAGTGATCATTAAACTAATGGAAGAGCCTGGGATAGATGAGTGTCATGTGGCATGCCTGTCAAAAGGTGGAGGAGCATTAATTGAAGGGATAGTGATGTTGTCGAACGTGGGTTTCAGGAGAGGGAGGGTTCTCTTTGATTGGAGGAGAACTTGTGACACCAGGAGGGGCCAAAAAAATAATAAAAATAAAACCGCCCTCATCGGGCCTGGGCACGAAGAAAACATGAAGTAGAGAGAAAAAGAGATAGAGAGTGCAGTGACTAATCAGATGTCAAAGGATAATATTAGATGTGTAACAAATATCCAAGAATATTCGGTGTTGATATATGCTAACAAACAAACAAACAAACATTTATTTCTATATTTGTACAATGGCTATTCTTATACAATTTAAGAGTAACTTATAAGTAGACATGAAATTGAACTAATAAGTAAGAGGGTAAGACATACAGTTAAAGTAAATATAGCTTTCCTAGAAAATAATAATACTGTAATAAAAATGTTAACAATAATGTCAATAATAAAGAAGTAAAAATAACACTCGATACAGAATCGTTAGTATCGTCTGGACAGTCCTCTCTGATAAAGAATGAATGGTAGAGCTCTAATGGAATTAGTCTGTTGATTGTGGTTGGCCAAGTGTATGGGAGATTGTTGATTGAGAGAATTAGGACAGGTATTGAGAGATGGATCGGGATAAAAACAATGTTGGTTCAGGAAAGGAAGAAACCATGTGGATCAAGTGTTTGATCACACTGTTGTATGAGATGTACTTAGGAAATATATGACCGCAGGAATTTCTTAAGGAAAAATCTTTACATAGGGATGCAAACAAAAGGAAGTACGTTTATGAAAATGAGGAGGGTGATGAAAATGGGTATACACGGTAGGAGAGGGAGGGGGAGACCAGAGGGTAGGTGGATGGATTGCATCAATGACGACCTGAGGTCTAAAGGTTTGTTGGGTGATGAGGTATGAGACAGGAACATATGGAGAACACTGGCCAGAAACGTCGACCCCACCTAAAAGTGGGGAAAGATGTAGACGAAGAAGAAGAATATAAAGTATATGTTAATGGCGAATTAGTAACTGTTTAATTAATATTCAGATATAGAGCCCTGTGGTGGCGGGCACAACATCAAAGAATAGCCTCGACGTATTCCCTGCGTGTCGTAAAAGGCGACTAAAAGTGGAAGGGGCTGGGGACTAGGAATCCCCCCCTTGTATCAACCTCCTGTGAGACGTCAAAGAAGGGGAGTAGAGGAGAGAATAATTTCTCCCCAAACTCTAGTTTTGGGGAGTCTAAATGTGCGTGGTGGTAGTACGATAGAGAGCAAAAGATGTGAGATTGGATATATATTTGGTAGGAGGAGGATGGATGTATTGGCATTGTGTGAGACGAAGATGAAAGGAAAAGGAGAAGTGGCATTTGGTGATGTGACGGGTAGGGTGTCTGAGGTTGAAAGGGGGAGAGCGAGAGAAGGTGTGGCATTATTGCTGAGTGAATGGATGGTAAATCAGGTAGTGGAATGGAAAGAAGTGTCATCTAGGCTGATGTGGGTGAGGGCTAGGATAGGAAGGGAATGTTGGGCTTTTGTTAGTGCATATGGGCCAGGTTGTGAGAGAAGTGAGGAAGAGCGGGATGAATTCTGGAATGAGTTAACTAGGTGTGTGGATGGTCTGAGTAAAAGGAACTATGTAGTTGTGTTGGGTGACTTGAATGCCAGAGTTGCTGATGGAGAGGTACAAGGTGTTGTAGGAAAGTATGGGGTACCAGGTGGGAATGAGAGTGGCGAGAGACTGTTAGATATGTGTGTGGAGCAAGAGTTGGTGATAGGTAATAGTTTATTTAAGAAGAAGTTAATAAATAAGTGTACATGGATGAGAGTGGCAAATGGAAGAGTGAAAGAAAGAGCATTGATGGATTATGTGTTGGTAGCAAAGAGCATGGTTGGTAGAGTGAAAGATGTGCATGCATTCAGGGGTGTGGCTGCTGGGATGTCTGATCAGTTTTTGGTTGAAGCAAAAGTGGTAGTAGCAAAAGAGTGGGGAAATAGTGTGGGGGGATGTAGAATGGAAATAGTGAAGGTGGAAGAGTTGAAAAAGCCAGAGAAGAGACAGGAATATCAGGACAGGTTGAGAGTGGCATATGACAGGGTGAAAGAAAGAGAAGTTGGGGAGTTAGGGGAGGAATGGGGGTTGATGAAAGAATGTTTTGTGGGACATGCAAGTGATGTGTGTGGAAAGAGGTTTGTTGGAGGTGGCATGAGGAGGGGCAGCGAGTGGTGGAATGAAGGGGTGAAAATGAAGGTGGAAGAGAAAAAGAGGGCTTTTGAGGAATGGCTGCAGTGTAAAAGTAGGGAGAAGTATGAAAGATATAGGGAGAAAAATGTGGAAACCAAGCGGAAGGTAGAGGAAGAGAAGAGGTTGGCAAATGTTAGGTGGGGACAGGATTTTAGTAGGTCATATGAGGAGAATAAAAAGAAGTTTTGGAAAGAAGTGAAGAGAGTAAGGAAGGGTGGATCGAGGATGGAAGAGACAGTGAAAGATGTGAATGGACAGATGTTAAGAGGGAACGATGCAAGGAAATGATGGGCAGAATATTTTGAGTGCTTGCTGAATGTTGAGGAAGATAGAGAGGCAGCTATAGTGGCAGTGGGGGGGGTGTTCAAGGGCCAGTAATAGGAGATGAAAATGAGAGAGAGATTACAAGAGAGGAGGTGAAAAGGGCATTGTATGAAGCGAAAGCAGGTAAAGCACCTGGAATGGATGGTGTGAGAGCGGAGATGTTGAAAGAAGGGGGGGTGACTGCATTGGAATGGTTAGTGAGAGTGTTTAATATATGCTTTATGTTGTCATTGGTGCCAGTGGAATGGGTGATTGCCTGTATAGTGCCCCTATACAAAGGTAAGGGAGATGTGTATGAATGCAGTAATTTTAGGGGTAAAAGTTTGTTGAGTGTGGTAGGAAAAGTGTATGGTAGGATACTGGTTAATAGGATTAGGGATAAGACAGAATATGTGATCGCGGAAGTGCAGAGTGGTTTTAGGAGAGGTAGAGGTTGTATAGATCAGATTTTTATAGTTAGGCAGTTACGTGAGAAATATTTAGCAAAGGGTAAGGATGTGTATTTTGCATTTTTGGATCTGGAGAAAGCATATGATAGAGTTGATAGAGAGGCTATGTGGAATGTTTTGAGATTATATGGAATTAATGGTAAATTGTTGCATGCAGTGAAGAGTTTATATGAGGGCAGTAGAGCTTGTGTTAGGGTAGGGAATGAAGTGAGTGAGTGGATTCCAGTGAGTGTGGGACTGAGACAGGGATGTGTGATGTCACCATGGCTGTTCAATTTGTATATTGATGGAGTTGTAAGAGAGGTGAATGAGCGAGTGCATGGTCGAGGTTTGAGAATGGTAGATGGGGATGATAACGAGTAAGAGCTGAATCAGTTGCTGTTTGCAGATGATACTGTGGTGGTGGCAGATTCAGAGGAAAAGCGGCGTGTGTCAGAATTTGGAATGGTGTGTGAGAGAAGGAAGTTGCGCGTGAATGTGGGAAAGAGTAAGGTTATGAGGTGTACAAAGAAATGAGGATGGTGCTGGATTGAATGTTATGTTGAATGGAGAGACACTTGAGGAGGTTAATCAGTTTAAGTATCTAGGCTCGGTTATAGCTGCAAATGGTGGAGTGGAAGCAGATGTGTGTCACAGAGTGAATGAAGGATGTAAAGTGTTGGGTGCATTGAAAGGAGTGATGAAGAATAGAGGGTTGGAAATGAATGTTAAGAAAGTTTTGTGTGAGAAAGTGGTTGTGCCAACTGTGATGTATGGATCAGAGTTATGGGGTATGAAAGTAAGTGAGAGACGGAAACTAAATGTGTTTGAGATGAAATGCCTGCGGAGTATGATTGGTGTATCTCGATTGGATAGGGTTAGGAATGAAGTGGTGAGAGCAAGAACGGGTGTGAGGAGAGAAATTGCAGCCAGAGTAGATATGAATGTTCTGAGATGGTTTGGCCATGTGGAAAGGATGGATGATGAAAGGCTGCTGAAAAAGATGATGAATGCGAGAGTTGATGGGAGAAATGCTAGAGGGAGGCCTAGGTTTGGATGGATGGATGGAGTAAGGAGAGCCCTGAATAATAGGAGGATGGATGTGAGGGAAGCAAGCGAGCGTGCTGGGAATAGGAATAAGTGTCGAGCGATTGTGACGCAGCTCTGATGGGCATCTGCTGTTACCATGGGGCTGCATCTTACAGAGGTAGCCCTGTGGTAGTGGCAGTAGGAGGAGTTGGCAGTTGTGAAGCGACACAGGTTGTGGAAGAGCCGGGAGGATGGGCTGTGGCGCTCCAGCAGTGCCATCTGAACGGTCGCTAGCTCCCTCGTCATTGCCCATAGAGCAAAGTCATCCCCTTATTGTTTTCCTTTCTTGATGTCGGCTACCCCCCTATTAAAGGGGGAAACAGCCAAGGTAGATAGAATAGAATAGAGCAATGCCACTGATTTTAAATTACTAGATGTGGAACTAATGCCTAATTTCCCCAATAGGCTTAACCAGTGATAGGCATAGTTTTAAATAAAGCTACGCCGAAGTTTAATAGTAGCAAAAGTAGCATAGCTTATGCTATGGGTCCCCCTATTCATTGGAGCCCCTTATTACTTCTTTTTACTATTACTGCTACTTTTGACACCTACATGAAATTAATCCTGTAGAACATATTTGTCATGTTGTCTAACTGCATAGTAAATGGGAAACATACTGTACGACCAAATGATATTTTCATTTAAAATATATTTATCATGGTGTATATATATATATATATATATATATATATATATATATATATATATATATATATATATATATATATATATATATGCGCGCGCACACACACACACAGTTCCTTTCAGTAACACTTGCTAGAGTCTTACTTGCTTAATCCGGCACAAACTAGACTGGTTGAATTTTTTATTTTTTTTTTGTATGCGGGGCTTAAAGAGATAAAGTAAAGGAAACGCTTTATTAAATTTCGAAATGCGGCTGTCTTATATTTTGAAAGAGAACGCTTGCAGAAAAAAAATAAGAGACTTGAAGAAAAAGTTTAATGAACACGTGACCCGGAAATTCCAATAAATTTGTGATTACACAGCAATATATCCTTATTATTTTTTTTATGAACGTGATACCGGTACGGGAAAAGAAATATTACCCTTAACGGGCCAGGGCACCAATAATACATTTCAGAAAAGAAAGAAAAACAGATGGGTGAGTTGCGACTTGTCAGATGTGAAGGTATAGTGAGAGAAGTGTATTGTGCAAGTATTCTGGATAGGCATATTTATGCCTATTCTCATATCAGAGATCTTTGTGCAATTGAATCCACTAATGACTTGCCCTTTCTATGTGTGTACTCACTACGCTTGATGAGTTGACAAGATCTAGGTAACTACAGATGCCACTGCTTGTTCTCTACACAGCCCCTTTCCATGTGTGTACTCACTACACCTGCTGAGTCGACAAGAGCTAGATGACTATAGATGCCACTATTTGTCATCTCCAATACCTTACAATAACTATAAAAATGTAATTTATTTTTATTAACACACGGAACAGAGAGGGCTTGAACTTGCTTCCCCTAGTATTGCAGACAAATTTTACACTCCCTGATCTCAAAGTACAATATTTTGAAGGAAGAAATGAACGGTGAATTAACGTGGGTTTGAACTTTCTCACTGCTTGATTTCTTGAAAAATTACCCCTCCCCCCTTCAAGCATGTATGGAGTATTTATGCTATTTACACGTTGAAATATCTCAGGTAAAAGCAATTTGGATTTTGCATCTCATAAACACGTGGAAGAGTGAGCAAAAACGTTTTCGAAATGTCTCGATAAACATTTTCTCGATCTAAAAGATATTTTTCCCTCGCACCAAATCGGACTTTTAAGATGAAGATGGATTTTTGTTTGTTACCTTTTTTTATCCCTTTACAAGGAATAGGAAAATATCTTGTTTATGCCTCGATAAATAGATACATAAATATATATATATATATATATATATATATATATATATATATTTATATATATATATATATATATATATATATATATATATATATATGAATAAATAAATAAATAAGGAAATTAATATTGTTATGAATAAGTGAAAAGAAGAAACCAGATAAACATATGTGAATAAAATAAATAAAATAAATAAATGGATAAATAACTATATATGATTAATAGAAATAGAAATAAAGCTTATATTTAGGATGGTTTATTTCTTGTTACATTCAAAAAACTAATTTATATACCCCTTGATATATTCCAGTCACAAAAGTTAAATGATCTAACACACAGATGCACACATACACACGCACGCACAATTAGGTAATCACACTTGAAAAAGCACATAGCTAAGCTTGAAAAACTTCAAAGACATGCCACGAAACTGGTGCCAGAAATACGCATTCTCAGTTATGATGAGAGGCTGAGGGAATTAGACTTACCATCACTCGAAGCTAGAAGATTGAGGGGGGGATATGGTGACAGTCTTTAAATTCCTTCGTGGTTATGATAGAGTGGATAGGGATCGATTTTTTGATATGGCTGGCTCTAGAACTAGAGGTCATAGTTTGAAGCTAGGTAAGAAAACTTCTTTGCAGGATGTAAGGAAATACTTTTTCAGTGTAAGAGTAGTTGATAATTGGAATTGGCTAAGCGAGGAGGTAGTTAATACTATCTCAATCCATAGTTTTAAGGACAGGTATGATAAGTATCACTAAGTATAAAATGGAACCGATGAGGAGACGGGAAGATACGAGCTTTGGGCTCTTTCCCGTAAACACAATTAGGTAATTACACACACACACACACACACACACACACACACACACACACACACACACACACACACACACACATATATATATATATATATATAAATAAATATATATATATATATATATATATATATATATATATATATATATATATATATATATATATATATATATATATATATATATATATATATATAGATATATATATATATATAAATATATATATATATATATATATATATATATATATATATATATATATATATATATATATATATATATATATATATATATATATATATATATATATATATATATATGAGAGAGAGAGAGAGAGAGAGAGAGAGAGAGAGAGAGAGAGAGAGAGAGAGAGAGAGAGAGAGAGAGAGAGAGAGAGAGAGAGAGAGAGAGAGAGAGAGAGAATTAATATCTGGAGTCTTATTTATGTGTCGAGTTAAAAGTGAACTATATCAAAAAATGCCGTATTTATTTATCTATTGTTTTTATTAATATGTTTGTTTCCTTATTTAATTATATATTCATTTACATATGTATTTATTTATCTACTTATTCATCTATTTATCTATCTCTGTATATATCTACCTTCCTACCGTATTAATTTAAAAAAAATTCTATTTATTTATTTATTTTTCTCTCCTCCCACGCCTCGTCTTCCATTTGGAAGAATCTGTAAATTTTTTTTGAAAATTCATCTCTTCTGCAAATACTTCCTTCGAGACGTCTAATCCTGTAGATGAAATTCTCTCGAGACTTTTCGAATGTGTCCGAAGCTAAACATCTCTATTGGAAGTCTCAATTTTCTTCCTTGTTATGCCATATTTGTAGAGTCAACAAAGCTCTCGCTCTATGAATATTCAAATCATAAACACATATGAAACTTTATGGATAAGACCGGAGGTTTTGATTCTAGCTGGAGTTTTTCGCCCAGATGCAACTGAAGGTTTTCGATGGTGGTGATTCACATGTAAGGTTTATTCTAGCCACATACAGTTCATAACTACCTTCGGAGCATCCTGGAGTTTGGGTAAAGAAATAAAAATCATGATTAGTTGAGCTTTACTAGAGTATGAGGTCACTACAGCTGAAGGGTCTTGTGGACTTAAATATGACTGTCCAGGTCAATTCGATGTTAAATATGACTGTCCAGGTCAATTCGATGTTAAGTCTTCCTTCAGTTACGGTTCTCTTTCTATGCCTACATCAACACCGAATATTCTTGGATATTCGTTACATATGTTTTATCATCCGTTCACATCTGACAAGTCACAATACTCCTCATCTCTGCTTCTCTTTAACCTTTCTTCGTGTCCAGACCTAATGAGGGTAGATTTTTTTTTTTGGGGGGGGGGCCGTCCTGGTGTTACAATCATAAAAAAAAAACTATCAGCGCTCGCAAAAACGAATTGAAGTCAAAATAGGTCAAAACAACTCAAATTAACTATGAACGCGAAAACGCGCTTATAGTTAAATTCTGTTTCTTGATCTTTTCATGGTCTCTTTGACTGTCAAGCCCTATCTCGGATCTCAATTCTGCAGTGGGCAATTTTTCCATATGTCAGCAACTCCAGAACTAGCCCAAATTTTGTATATCTAACGCCTGGTACGCTTATACACTTCTCTGTTCTGCTTTGATCATTTTTCCTGTTGGCGCGCGCACGCACACGCACACACAATATATGTTCCGGTTTTACGTCACGGACTCCCTTTTCTACCAAGGGCTAGGACGGTTGCCTTCTTGCGAAGGACTTGTTTTGGAAGATGTAACCGTTACCCTGAGTGCATGCCCTTGCTAACCTCAGACCGTGACGGGGCGCGAACCCTCGACCTGACACCTCAGAGTCGCGGACGCCACCGCTTAAGCCACGGTGACTACATACACACACACACACACACTATATATATATATATATATATATATATATATATATATATATATATATATATATATATATATATATATATATATATATATATATATATATTTCATTTGCGATCAAATCTGCTGTTGAACGCGATAATTAGTCCCGCAGTGAGTAATAAATAATGCCATATCATTTGCATTCATCAGCATATACAGTATACTCTTGTGTTCTAATTTTCCCAAGAGACGCATTTCCTCTGGATTTGAATAATTGCATTATAATCAGCATTACAAATTACATGTGAATAATAAATGAAACGACATAACAGCGATTTTTTTTTCGGTTTAACCACATAAACTGAATTTCCAGTAACTTTTGCTCAATGTTCGCGTGAATTGGAAAGTTTTTATCAATCTAACATCATCTCTACCTTGTTCTTAACCTTTTTCTTTTCCTTCATCTTGGTATTTTCTCGTGCCCGGGCCTTTAATGATGAGGGCAGTTTCTGCCTGTCCCGGTGTCACAATCATAAAAAAAATCCATTCAGTTGGATCAGATGATGTGATAATCAATTGTCCACTCTTGCCCAACTATCAAACAGGAGCTGAAAATCGCACTTGCGTGACTTACTGGGTCGAACCATTGCTTTTCCACACTAAAAAACAGAGTTCGAACCCCTCTCATTCATGTTGAAGTGATATTGCTGACTTCAGGCATCTCCTGACCCCGGCCAACTCACCATATATAATGAGTACACACAATGAAAATGAAAGGCCGTATATTTACATACATTCATCTCGAGCTCAGACACGAGAATAGACAAGCCTATGCCAGTTCTGAAGTCTTTCGTCACGGAGATTTTATTTAGACTTATATTTTGTTTTATCATATCCTTATATTAAGAGAGGGACCGCCATATCGTAGCCTGTAGAGTACTCGATTAGGGATATGACGGACCCACGTTTGAGCTCACGGCGGGGTGAAAGGAAGGGCATCCAACCTGAGGGAGGAGGGTTAGAATGCTTACTCCATGTTCCCCTGCGTGTGGTAAGAGTCAACTAAATAGGACGGAGTGGGGGACTAGAATTCGTTTCTTTATATTTTCTCTTCTCAATGAGTCAGAGCATTTTGCCTTGATTCAGCCACTCCCTTTATTACGGGAAAAAATGGCTCATATATATATATATATATATATATATATATATATATATATATATATATATATATATATATATATATATATATATATATATATATATATATATATATATACACATGAACCATTTTCTCCTTATAAGGGGAGTTGCTGAGTCGAGGCAATATACTCTTGACTCTTTGGGAAGAGAAAATACAGAGGAAGAGATTCCCAGTTCCTTCACATCGCCCCATTTACTCGACTCTTACGACACGCGGGTGAACACGGAGGTATATATATATATATATATATATATATATATATATATATATATATATATATATATATATATATATATATATATATATATATATATATATATATATATATATATATATATATATATATATATTAATAACACTGAACTGTTAACATACAGTCTAAAATGGTAGGAAAAGCCCATTAAATGAAACAACGAAAATATATATATATATATATATATATATATATATATATATATATATATATATATATATATATATATATATATATATATATATATATATATATATATATATATATATATATATATATATATAATTTCGTGACCTAAACTGGTCACCTTCTCAAAGTACAATGGCAAGAGATTGGATTCGGTTTTACGTCACGAACTCCCTTTTCTACTAAGGGCTAGGACGGTTGCAATGGCAAGAGATACAACTAGCAAAACAGAAGAACACTTGAAAAGAAGGAGACAAAAACCCGCCCAGGGGTCCTATAAATGGGATTAATAGATATCAATCTTAAATGCCCGCCGGGGTTAGTCGGTAATCCCCACAAACAGGCCGCAGAAGGAATTAAAGTCCATACTTGGCTAAATTGTATTAACAAGAGATTCTTAATAATAGTAATTAAATAAATACACACATACACATACACACACACACACACACAAACACACACACACACACACACACACACACATATATATATATATATATATATATATATATATATATATATATATATATATATATACATACATACAATTATATATATAAAATACACATACACACACATACATATACATACATAAACATATATACATATATACACATAAACATACATAAATATATATACATATATATATCATATAAAAAGTTATACGCATATAGACCAAATTACATATGAACATACAAACATACATATAGGATCCCTGGGCGGGTCTTTTGTCTCCTTCTTTTCAAGTGTTCTTCTGTTTTGCTAGTTGTATCTCTTGCCATTGTACTTTGAGAAGGTGACCAGTTTAGGTCACGAAATTAATAAGTACTTTTTATATATATTTATTCGTTGTTTCATTTAATGGGGTTTTCCTACCATATATATATATATATATATATATATATATATATATATATATATATATATATATATATATATATATATATATATATATATATATATATATATATATATATATATATATATATATATATATATATATATATATATATATATATATATATATATATATATATATATATATATATATATATATATATATATATATATATATATATATATATATATATATATATATATATATATATATATATATATATATATATATTAGGAAATGGAATATCATATTAATTTCAATTTGACTTGCAAAACGGCATGAAACAAACGTTTTAAATCAATTTAAATGACGAAGGATTTTGGAATATTACTCAGCAATTATTGGTCAAGTGTACAGGAGTTCGAACATTTAATATAAAAATTCTCGTAATTAACGTGTAAAGGCAATGAATTTGCAAAGAAAAAAATTGCTAAAAAAAAAATTGGTGAACTGAGAAACTCTATTATATTCTCGATAGTGTATTGCTCTTTACTAGGATATTGACTCTAGTTTCATAATATTTTTCATTCTCACTTAGAGTTAATTACTGCCAGACTTGCGATGTAAAAAAACAACAACACACACACTTGACGGATGCTTTACAGTTTAATGACAATAACCCAATCCGGCACTGAAGGACTGAATCAGCAAAAAGATAATTCTTTATGAAGAGGCATAAAAAACTCAGTTTCTTTTAAATAAAGGGAATTTCGGCAATAATAGTGCCTTATTTTACCTTCCTCCTGAGGGAGGGGGGCTAGAATACTTCCTGTGTTTACCTGCGTGTCGCAAGAGTCGACTAAATAGGGTGGAGCGAGGGGAGTGGGGAACCTCTCTTCTCCACTTTCTTTCCCAAAGAGTCAGAGTATTTTGCTTTGACTCAACCACTCCTCTTTTAAGGGGAAAAATGGCTCATGTATATAGGTTTTACCTAACCAGAGAGTATACAAGAGTTGCAATATAATTACCAAATAGACTGATAATAATAAAGATGAAATTATGTTAATTATTTGTAGAAAGGCGTGCAATGAAAACCACGTGTCAGAAAAACCCGTAACTTGATATTTCATAGAATATTTTTTCTAAACTTCAGAGATTCCAGACAGGCAAATGTAGGCCCATGTTCATGCCTGGAATTATAGGTGTTCGGATCCATAATTCTCAGAAAAATAATAAACTTGGAATGAAAAACTTGTGTCAGAAACATAATTAAATGTGATTTCACAGAATTTTTGCTAAACTTCAGAGCTTCCAGACAGGTAAATGTAGGCCTATGTTCGTGCCTGGAATTATAGGTACTTGAATCCATAATTTTAAGAAAAAAATAAACTTGGAATGAAAAACTTGTGTCAGAAACACAATTAATGTGATTTCACAGATTTTTCTTCTAAACTTCAGAGGTTCCAGACAGGCAAATGTAGGCCTATGTTCGTGCCTAGAATTATAGGTATTCGGATCCATAATTCTCAGAAAAAAATAAACTTGGAAAGAAAAACATGTGTTAGTAACACAATTATATGTGATATCACAGAATTTATTTCTATACTTAAGAGCTTCCAGACAGGCAAATGTAGGCCTATGTTCGTGCCTGGAATTATAGGTGCTTGAATCCATAATTTTAAGAAAAAAATAAACTTGGAATGAAAAACTTGTGTCAGAAACACAATTAATGTGATTTCACAGAATTTTCTTCTAAACTTCAGAGGTTCCAGACAGGCAAATGTAGGCCTATGTTCGTGCCTAAAATTATAGGTATTCGGATCCATCATTCTCAGAAAAAAATAAACTTGGAAAGAAAAACATGTGTTAGTAACACAATTATATGTGATATCACAGAATTTATTTCTATACTTAAGAGCTTCCAGACAGGCAAATGTAGGCCTATGTTCGTGCCTGGAATTATAGGTGCTTGAATCCATAATTCTCAGAAAAAAAAGACACTTGGAAAGAAAAACTTGTGTCAGAAACAAAATTAACTGTGATTTCACATAATTTTTTTCTATACTTCAGAACTTCCAGAGAGGTAAATGTATGCCTATGTTCGTGCCTGGAAATATAGGTGTTCGGATCCATAATTCTCAGAAAAAAATAAATTTAGAATGAAAACATGTGTCAGAAACACAATTAAATGTGATTTCACAAATTTTTTTCTATACTTCACAGCTTCCAGATAGGCAAATGTAGGCCTATGTTCGTGCCTGGAATTATAGGTATTCAGATCCATAATTCTCAGAAAAAAAAACTTTGGATTGAAAAACATGTGTCAGAAACACAATTAAATGTGATTTCACAGAATTTTTTTCTAAACTTCAGAGCTTCCAGACAGGCAAATGTAGGCCTATGTTTGTGCCTACAATCATAGGGTATTTGGATCCACAAAGGGCAAACCTATCCATTTGCATACTCATTATACCTCCTGAGTTGACAGGACCTAGGAGACGATAGATGCGGCTACTCTGCTTATCCATATCCTCGATAGAAATTTAAGTGTCAATTTTTTGGCCACGACACGAGGTGGGTTCGAACTCACGTCCATTCGAACGGCAGAGACCCAGTTTTAACTCTGGTCTTCAACATACATAGTTGGAGAATGAAGAAATGGAAGATAAATAATTCGGTCTTGGAAATTATCCAGAGTTGAAGCATTTTGGAGTTTGCAGGTCATTTACATGTGAAAGTTCAGCCATGTAAAAGCAATTTGGAGTTTTGCATCTCATTCACAAGTGGAGGAGCAAACAGCAAAGTTCTGGAAATGTCTCGATAAAACTTTTTCCCAAATTAAAAGATATTTTTCGCTTGGCTCAAAAAAAAAAAAAAAAAAACGGACTCTGAGATGACGAATTTTGTATATATTTATTTTTTCATTTTCACATATTATGCATACATACATACACAAACATACATACATACATACATACATACATGCATTCTTATCAAATGTAAGGGTAGCCTTCAGGCACATGGACAAGGAAATGTTCAGAAATATTTATGTAACCTATGTGAGGCCAAAACTCGAATATGCAGCCCCCTTTTGGAATCCACACTTGAAAAAGCACATAGCTAAGCTTGAAAGAGTTCAAAGACATGCCACGAAACTGGTGCCAGAAATACGCAATCTCAGTTATGATGAGAGGCTGAGGGAATTAGACTTACCATCACTGGAAGCTAGAAGATTGAGGGGGATATGGTGACAGTCTTTAAATTCCTTCATGGTTATGATAGAGTGGATAGGGATCGATATTTTGATATGGCTGGCTCTAGAACTAGAGGTCATAGTTTGAAGCTTCGTAAGAAAACTTCTTTGCAGGATGTAAGGAAATACTTTTTCAGTGTAAGAGTAGTTGATAATTGGAATTGGCTAAGCGAGGAGGTAGTTAATGCTATCTCAATCCATAGTTTTAAGGACAGGTATGATAAGTATCACTAAGTATAAAACGGAACCGATGAGGAGACGGGAAGATACGAGCTTTGGGCTCTTTCCCGTAAACACAATTAGGTAAATACATACATACATATATACATACATACATACATTGAGAGAGAGAGATTAACATTTTTTGGTAGCACGGACAAGAGACAATTTCTATTGATGAATTAATATGAAAAAAAAAAAAAGTTTCGTTCCTCGAATAACAACTTGTTCCATAAGAGCAAGAAAACGGGAAATTTCATAGCAAAGAAAACGGATATAATGGGATAAAAAAAAAAATATATATATATATATATATATATATATATATATATATATATATATATATATATATATATATATATATATTTCAATTTTCTATTTTTTTTTTAAGAATAAACAGCTAGTTTATATCTCTCAACTGCGAAAAGCAGGATCCAAGATAGGAATAAATAGGTAGGTAAGTAATAAAGAAAATAAATAAATAAATATAATAATAATAACAATAATAATAATAATAATAATAATAATAATAATAATAATAATAAATGGATGACCAGATATGTGAAGCATAAAATAAAAATACGAAGCTTATCTCCTGAAAAGGGTTTCTTGTCACTTCAAAAATTAATTACTATTCTTCACGCCATCTGCCATTCCAAAGGTTGGATAATGTCACGCATACTCACGCACACACACATACTTTCATATGTATACGTTATACGTATGTATATAAACACACACACACACACACACACACACACACACACACACACACACATATATATATATATATATATATATATATATATATATATATATATATATATATATATATATATATATAGAGAGAGAGAGAGAGAGAGAGAGAGAGAGAGAGAGAGAGAGAGAGAGATAACAGAGAGGGGATTAAAAATCCTTTTGGTGTTTCTTGAAGCAAATATAAGAACATTTCACAGAGCAAAATCTCTTTCATATTTATCTCTTCGTATATTTGGAATCTTATATTAAAGATGACTTCAAAGCGAAATAAATAATGAAACTAAGTTCATTTCTTTTTTCTTTATTTATTTTTATTATTTATTAATTTCTTATTATATATACATATTCATTTATGCATATATTTTTAGTCATTCATGTATATTTAACTATTTGTTTCTCTATTGACATTATAATTTCTTATAATAATTGTTTATATTTCTTATTTGGAATGTTTTTAATTTGTCTAATTTTCTTCCAGTTCTACATATTATGATCAATTTTCTGTCCACGTATTAGTTTTGCTTCATAAATAGTTTATTGGCTATAATTTCATTTCACAATATTGTAAAAAGTAATTACATTTGTAATACAATTATTAAGCTGTTTACTGGGGAGGTTACTGCTGTGGTTGGGCACCATAGTGGGGAGTTGAGGCCTGTGCCGGCTGGCGACCGTCCTATGGGTCCTCCATGACCTGCTCCACCCACCCGTGGGTGGAGAATCTAAAACAACAGATATGCACTGGAGCCTCTTAATATACTGAATATATTAACTTCCTATATCCTAACCTATCTACCTTGCGGGTGACCAAGCCAGGGTGGTAGGGGAAGAAATGTGGCAACCCTTTATCCCCAAGGAGCTAAGAAGCATAGTTTAGGTATGTATGCGTGTTTTTGGCTTGCCCACATCCTATATCCTCGCCTACCTACCTTGTGGGTTACCCAGGCAGAGTGGTAGGGGAGAAAATATGGCAACCCTTTATCCCCAAGGAAATAAGAGGCATAGTTGAGGTATGTATGCGTTTCTGGTTCGCCCACCCCCTTCACAAGGGGGAATAAGACCATGTACGTATGTATGTATGTATGTACGTATGTATGTTATTTATATACATATTTACTTAATAATTAAGAGATTTGGACTGAATTTTCTTTTTATTGCCAGCGTTCTCTTACACATCTCTTCCCAACTGGGAAAAAACTATTTTCTCTAAGATTGTTTTCTTCTGCAACTATTTCCTACAAGAGTTCAAATTCCATAGATAGAATTCCCTCGAGAATCTACGAATACTCTTCGATGCTACCTTCGACGTTCGAAGTCTTTGACCCAATTTCTTAAACAGTGTAAACCTAGGATACCATATTGTTAGTTAGCTAGACACACACAAATGGATTTCATAAACGCATCTGACGCGGTTCTGTGTATGGCTAGGATCCCGCACGGGATCCTAGCCATACACAGAACCACGTCAGATGCGTTTATGAAATCTATTAGTGTGTCTAGCTAACTAACAGTATGGTATCCTAGGTTTACACTGTTTAAGAAATTGGGCCATAGACTCAAATAAGTTTTGGAAGAGGCTTTGTCGAGTGGCTCCAGCTTTTTTTTTTTTTTTTCTGATCCAACTGAGACTTTTTCGGAAGTAATAACTTCTGTAAAACTGTTTTATCCTCTTCGTTTATTTTTACTTCTGGATCTTATCATGCTCTGGAATATTAAAATATTAACGTTGACATCACCATTCGAGATGTCTACAATAGGCCTACCTAACTACAACATTTCTTAAGTACGAGTTTAGTTAACTTCAATCCTTTTATGCTTTTTTATTTCTTTTTTTATTTTTTTTATTTTTTATTTTTTTTTTGCAATTTTGATCACTCTATTTTGTGAGTGTGACACCAAGACAGGCAATAAAAAATTGTCCTCATTGGGCCTGGGCACCACAAAACTTGCCCACATAGGTATTCTCATATTATAAATACCTTTGCAGCTGATATCCAATCATCTCTTTTCTTTATTTTCACAACATTGTCATCTACTGCGAGAAATGGATTTTATTAAACTCATATATTAAGAATATTTTGTTATTATAGTATTATTATTATTATTATTATTATTATTATTATTATTATTATTATTATTATTATTATTATTATTATTATTATTATTATTATTTTTCACTATCATGCTGAAAAAATTCCTTAACTTTTAAAGTCTGGCTCTGTGAGACATCATTTAAAAACATTTTTAGGCATGAATATAGACTCTCTCTCTCTCTCTCCTCTCTCTCTCTCTCTCTCTCTCTCTCTCTCTCTCTCTCTCTCTCTCTCTCTCTCTCCTCCTCTCTCTCTCTCTCTCTCTCTCTCTCTCTCTCTCTTTTCTCTCCATGCATGCACACACGCACCAATTAAAACTATGAATATCTCTGTAAAAAAAAGTCTTACTTTATTCGCCGAATGACTTCGGGAATTGGCACCAAATAATGCAAAGGTGCCATGAATGTTGACTGCCAAATTTCACTCTCTAATTATTGCTCTTTTAACTCATTGTGACTTGAAGAAGTTCTGAACGAAATCTTACAGAAGCTTTTCTTGAATCACCAGTCCTCGGAATATAACCTGACTGTCTGAACAACGGAGAGCAGTATGTGGCCACAAATAAATAGACAGACACACAGACAGAGAGACAGACAGACAGAAAGATAAATAGATAGATATATCAAAAGACTGAATGATAGTTTGATAGATAGAGATAGATAGATAGATAGATAGATATATAGATAGATAGATAAATAGCAGGGAAACATAAGTGTCAATTCACCTCACGCACACACACGCCCACACGCACTCACGCACGCACGCGTGCATAATCTGAGCACCCGTATGCGTATAGAAACTGGAAACAAAAAATGAAATTTATGTGTGATCTTTCCATTTGCTAATTACCTAACCGCCTCCGTGAAATGGCTGATAATAAAGTTAAAAAATCTATTGACAGGGATTTTAGAGCGGCTGATAAGGCCCTATTTGATGGATTAAATTGAAACGTGTAAAATATTAAAACGTTTTTTTTATGAACATGTGCAATATACTGAAACGTTTTATGCTAGTATAAATGTTTTTTTTATGGACATATGTAATACACTGAAACGTTTTATGCTGGTATAAATGATTTTTTATGGACATGTGCAGTATATTGAAACGTTTTATGCTGGTATAAATGTTTTTTTTAATGGACCTGTGTAATATATTGAAACGTTTTATGCTGGTATAAATGTTTGTTTTTACGGACATGTGTAATATAGTGAAACGTTTTATGCTGGTATAAATGTTTTTTTTTAATGGACATGTGTAATATACAGAAACGTTTTATGCTGGCATAAATGTTTTTTTATGGACATGTGTAATATACTGAAACTTTTATGCTGGTATAAATGTTTTCTTTTTATGGACATGTGTAATATACCGAAACGCTTTATGCTGGTATAAATGGCATATATGTTTTTTTATGGACATATATTGCGATATCTCTCTCTGTAGTCTCTTTTAATTCAGTAAATATTATTTTTTCTCTAGAAAAAATACGCTTCCACGCATATGTACACGTACATGCATGCATATTTATACAGATACACACATACGAGTAGGATATACATTTTGAGTATTGATGTACATTTGTCTAGAGTTACATGTTTTATTTGGAATAAATAATCATATACATACATACATACATACATAAACACATACATATATATACATACATAAATACTTTCATATATATATACACACACACACACACATACACACATATATATATATATATATATATATATATATATATATATATATATATATATATATATATATATATATATATATATATATATATATATATATAATATATATATATATATATATATATATATATATATATATATATATATATATATATATATATATATATATATATATATATATATATATATATATATATATATATATATATATATATATATATATACACACACACACACACACACACACACACACACACACACACACACACACACATATATATATATATATATATATATATATATATATATATATATATATATATATATATATATAAATTTTCTTTCTTCCTAACATCGCACATGTGTCACCTACACATGCCCCTAGAATGGTCTCGTGTATTAGTCTTATACTCCAAGATTTAAAATTTAGGACGTCATTGCCAGAGGAGAACGGGAATTAAACAAGTTTCTTACACGAATATATGAAGCCATTTTACTTTCTCACTTTATTGC
>JAXCGZ010008847.1:0-20641 GCA_037179515.1 Halocaridina rubra
AAACTTCTGAATAAAAAGACAGTAAGTTTGTAAGGCACGAAAAACCCTTAAGAAACCCGTGTTGTGAAAGTTTTATCAGTCTGTGTAATTCTAGATGTGCCCTTATTTTATTTGCAATTATGGATTCTAGAATCTTACCCACTGTTGACGTTAAACTTACCGGCCTATAATTATTCTTTTTAACACGTTCTCCTTTTTTAAATATTGGTACCACATCTGCCAATTTCCACTCCATGGGTACCGATCCTAATTTTATTGAATTATTAAATAATGCAGTTAGAGGACAACTAAGCTCTTCCTTGCATTCCTTTAATATTCTAGCATATATTCCATCAGGTCCCGGAGATTTATGAGCCTTTAATTTATCTATTTCTTTTATTACCTCCTCTCTCGTAATATTTATTGAACTAAGTATATTATCGGGACTGTCTCTGTAAATGGATTCTACTTCCGGAATATTTTCCAAGTTTTCATTTGTAAATACAGATAAGAAATAATCATTTAAACATGTACACATCACTTTATCGTCATCTGTGATATGGACATTGGCTACTTCAATTGGTCCGACTTTTTCCTTAAATTTTGTTTGATAATGTTGATAAAACCCTTTAGGATTTTCTTTAGCTTCTCCTGCTATTCTAACTTCGTATTTTCTTTTCGACTCTCTAACTATCTTTTTAACTTCCCTGTTTAACTGTATATATTGCTGCCTCACCTGCTCTTCACCTCTTTTTAGTTTCCTGTATATTCCTCTTTTAATACCTATAAGATTCTTTATTCTATATATATATATATATATATATATATATATATATATATATATATATATATATATATATATGCAAATATATATATATATATATATATATATATATATATATATATATATATATATATATATATATATATATATATATATATATATATATATATATATATATATATATATATATATATATATATATATATATATATATATATATATATATATATATATATATATATATATATATATATATATATATATATATATATATATATATATATATATATATATATATATATATATATATATATATATATATATATATATATATATATATATATATATATATATATATATATATATATATATATATATATATATATATATATATATATATATATATATATATATATATATATATATATATATATATATATATATATATATATATATATATATATATATATATATATATATATATATATATATATATATATATATATATATATATATATATATATATATATATATATATATATATATATATATATATATATATATATATATATATATATATATATATATATATATATATATATATATATATATATATATATATATATATATATATATATATATATATATATATATATATATATATATATATATATGTTGGGGTAAGGATGGTTGAGTGGTGTTAAGATTATGTTTTACTAAGGAGACTCAAAGTACCGAGCTCTGTTAAGAGCTCACAAACAGACAGGACAGATATTTGTACTTTTACACCCCATCTCTTTTACCATTAGTCCGTTAAATGAAACTCAGAATTCAACTTTCTTTTAATTTTGGAAATGCAATGACATTAAAAGAATTGAATTAAATTTCTCAAATTAAATTTTATGAAATGCTGCCTCGAATCCCGGAGGTGGTAAGCACGATTTCGTTTACCGGCACCAAGGACGTATGCCACGACATTGGCCTCAACTCAACGATTACCTCTGTCACACAGGCAGAGTAGAATACAGGACACTGCAATTTCAGAAACAGAAATGACACACTGTTTATAATGGGAAACTGAAAGCATGAGCACACATATAATGAGTTTCCAATGTCATTCTACTGGATGAAAATATATTGGTTATTCACAGCTAACCAGAAATATTTATGGTACCATAATAGCATACAAAACCATTAATTCTTTATTGGTTTTAAAGGAAAACAATTTATTCACAATAAATGAAGAATAAGCAAGACAAATACGTACTGTATGTATTCCTTAAATTGTGGGCAACCACAAAAGTTGCAATGCTTATTACTGATTTTCAATTAATATGGTAAAACACTTTATTTTGGATAAAGGAAGAATCTAGGAGGTAAAAACAGTATTCATTCACTTTTGGTTATCAAGAACTGCTTGCAATGAAAAAATGAGTGTGCAAAACCACCTTTTGAGGTATTTGCAACTTATAACTCAAAACACTTTATCCCCAACATATGAAAAATTAGCAAGATAAATACAGTATGCATTCATCAAATTGTGGTTAACAGGAAATATTTGCAAAGCCAACAAGGTAAAATTACCTTTTAATTATTTGCAGTTTATAGCATAAAAACACTTTAGCTAAATGATTAATTATTTGCAATTTATATAGCAAATAGCTTTATTGACGAGTTTTTGACGTAAAGCACTTTACTTACGATGATAGAAAGAGGTGAAATGAAATTAAAATTTATTAGGAAGAAGGATAGATTTTTACGGTCTCATAACCAGTCTTCAGAGGATGAGATTTTCGTTTATCACATTCAATGAAAAGAAACTTCTTAGCAATGTATATCAGCTGTAATTTCCAGGTTAAGGAATTAACTTTGGCATGTGAGATTCCAGTTAGGTAATCTACAAAATTTAGTTTGTATGGGAATGGAATCTGAGAAAAAAATTCGTAAGATTTAGCCAGTATCGAATGTAACTAATTCTCGAAAAACCAATTTGCTTGACCAACGAGCTTTACCATACACAATCCCTTACCTTGTTGTTCCAGATGAATTCCTGTGAAGATGCCACATAAATAAGGTTTGAAATAAACTAAGACTGCTCAAGCGAGATGTTGCCTCTTGGAAATTTGGGCGCCAACGGAAGAGGCCTCATTCTCCCTCCTGGTGAGTTCATCTGTAGAATACATTTCTAGAGCAGTAACTGGCTCTGATATCATTTAAGGACTATTTTAGTGGTGGTCCCTGGCAGGCAATTATAGCAGAGATGCAAGGGAGAGACAGTATTTTTAGGTGCAACAAATGGAAGCAAATAAAATAAAACGAGAATAATGAAAAGTTAGGTTACTGGTAAACAATCTCCAGAACGTTCTTTGCTCGTAGGAGACGGAAAATAGGAGCAGCCTTCATATCGGGACAATACTTTACACGTACAAGAAGAGTAAATAAGGTATATTTAAAATTAGCTATAAGCTAAAATATAAATTGCAAATAATCATAATCTGCAAAAGTCAAAAAGTGGGAATTATTTCTTTAGTTAGAAAAATTACAGTTAAGTTACTAAATTACTTAATAAGGCATCTAGCAGCCTCTGGTGACTTTGAGCAAAACACTCTGTCACAAAGGCCCTTTCTAGAGAATATTGATTTAGCAAAATTCTACTACAGAAGGCGAAAATAGAACAGGGGAAGTTACGGTGACTTAAGTGTTATTATGAGGGATGAGATATCCTTCTCATGGAAAAGATCAAATGAACAATAAGAATGGGATCCACCACTGGAACATATCATACTATTAGGAAAACTGAACAAGTCTTGTAAACAAAACATTAAATGGCATACAAAACATAAAAGAAATGTGATCAAATTCAAATTTCAAGAAAATTAAATCACAATTAGATATCAGTGAATATCAATATTTAAGTTTAAGAATGCTTCGCATGCAAGAAGGCAATAATATAATATACAAAAAAATACAGCATACGCAAATGAAAAATTTGAACCAAGTCGTCATTCACATTGGCAACTGGATTTAAAACAGTTTCAGCTATTCAACACTAAACTAAAATGTTTCTGCCATGTTCTGGCTTTCAAAGTCCCACAAAGGGAAATATAAAACTACGATCAAAAAATTATTCTTCATCTTTTTTCGTCTTCCATTAGGAATAACGTTTGTACGCTAAAGCAAACAAGTACAGTACAGTATCAAAGACATAAAAGATAAACATAAAAAATAAACAACACATCAGAGAAGTAATCTAGACTGACTAGTCAAATTTAGGCTAACAGCACCAGCTTCCTCATTTGAGGGTAACGACCGTCGACTTAGTAGATCAGCAAGGTCATTGTCCTTGCCATGAACATGTTGGGCAGTGAATTTGAAAAGATTCAGGTAAAGTGCCCACCTTTTCAGGCGAGGATTTAGCTTGTCTGCAGTCTGTAAATAGAGGCGAGGTCGGTGGTCGGTTCTCAGTGTAAAATGTTGGCCGTACAGATGGACTTCAAATTTCTTTATAGCCCAATATGCAGCTAGAGCTTCCTTCTCCACGGTGGAGTAATTTTGCTCTGCAGGGCGAAGCCTACGGCTTGCATATCGCACTGGAGCTACTTCTGCTGAGTTGTCTGATCGGGCTTGCAAGAGCACGGCACCTAGCCTTTGTCTGAGGCGTCGGTCTGCAAAATAAATGGAAAATCAGGGTTTACCAGTTGTAATACTGGCTCACCCGCCAATGCTTCTCGGAGCTTGAAAAATGCTCTCTCCGCATCATCTGTCCATTGGACAGGGGAGGTTTTACTTTGCTTCGAGGAGGTCATTTGCTGCAAAGGGGCAGCGATAGTATTAAAGTTAAAATGTGGAATGAACCGTTGGTAGTAGCCGACACTACCCAGGAATGATCTCAGTTGAGTGACAGTGGCAGGTTTCTCCATATCCTTAATAGCTTGTACCCTGTCATGTAAAGGGGACATAACTCCTTCTCCAACCATGTGGCTGAGATACTGCAATTGTGTGAAACCAATCTCACATTTGGAAGGCTTTAAATGAAGTCCATGCTGGTTCAGACGAGTGAGAACTCTGAGGAGGGTCTCGAGGTGCAATGACCAATCCTGAGAATGCACCAGGATGTCGTCTATAAAGCATGAAACATTGTCGAGATCCTGTAGTACTATCCTCATGAGTCTGCTGAAGCAGCCAGGGGCATTTACCATACCAAAAGGCATGACCCTGAACTGGTATAGACCATATCTTGTGGAAAAAGCTGTAAGAGGCTTGGTAGTCTCGCTCAACGGGACTTGCCAAAATCCACTGGCCACATCCAACTTGGACAGGTAACGGGCTTGAGAGAGCAACGAGAAAATATGCTCGGCGTCAGCAATGGGCTCTCCACCAAAGATGGTACGGGAGTTAAGCTTACGACAGTCAAGGCAGAACCTGTGACTGCCATCTCGCTTAAGCACTGCCAGTAACGGCGAACACCAAGGCGAAATGCTCTTTTCAACTATTCCGAGGCGGACCCAAGTGTCAGGATCTTCCCTCAGCCGTAAGGACAGCTGGTGGGGAAGACCATAGGAATGCCGAAATGGATCTGGGTCGGTCAATCTGACATGATTCTCAAAGGTAGCGGTAATGCCTGGGAGGTCATTGAAGACGTTCTCATAGTCCTCTAATAGCTTGTTCAGCTGTTCCCGTTGACTCGGTTGCAGTCTGGAGTTAATAATGCAATTACTCACACTTTCCTTTCGGTGTGTGGGAATGGCAGGATCCTTACCATCATCAAAAGCTAAGCTTATGTCTTCAATTGCAAGGGCGGTGGCTGCGGCCAGAGGGGCTTCTTCCGAAAAACTCCACTCCCGTAAGTCTGTCTCCACTGCAAGGGTGGAGTATTCCAATATAGGAAGTAAGGGGTGGCAATAATGGAGCACCTGTGTTGCTGCAGCCTCGGAGGTTCTGTTGATGCTGGGGGCATCAATAGGGGTTGCTGGGAGTGCCAGCGCAGGATCCCTGTGGGCCTCCAGGTCCTCACAATAAAGCTTCAGCTGGTTAATGTGGTATTTTTGGTTATTGCCATCAACATTTAGCACATAATTGTCAGGGGTCACCCGGTGTACCACAGTGTACGGTCCTTTCCAGCGTAGCATTAGCTTGCGGGTATCTGTTGGAAGAAGTAACAGAGCTCGATCTCCGGGTGTCAGGGCACGACGCAGCGCACTCTTGTCAAAGAGGAGCTTGGCAATCTGCTGGTGACCCTTAATGGCTAATTGTGCAGTTTTCCAAGCCTTTTTGAGGTGAGACGAAAACTGCAAAATATACTCATGGATGTCCCTATTGTCATCTTCGATGGTAGGTGAATCCCAACATTCTGCCAAGAATTCTACTGGGCCTCTGACCTTATGACCTTAAATCAGCTCGAAATTTGAGTATCCAGTAGTGTCGTGGGGCGTGTCTCTGAAGGAGAAAAGTTTAGCAGGGACGTACTTGTCCCACTGCCTAGGTATATCTATCACTAGCTTGCGCAAACAGGGCTTCAATGTCCCGTTATAGCATTCACATGCTCTATTTGATTGGGCATGATAGACACTCGTACGAATGTGCTTCATTTCTAAAAGGTTACAGAAAGCCTCAAAGTGCCTACTTGTAAACTGACTTCCATTGTCAGAAGTGACCTGCTCAGGAAAGCCAACCCTGGAGCAGATTTCAAATAGGGCATGAGCGACTGCTTCAGTTGTGATAGAAGACAGTGGCACTGCATCTGGGTACCTTGTTGCCAGGTCAAGATATACCAGGAGGAACTGTTTCCCCATGGACAAAGCTGAATTAATAGGACCTAATATGACAATAGCGACCTTGGAAAATGGCTCCACTGAGAGCTTAGTTATCCCCATGGGAACTTTCGGTACCGGTGCCGTTGAGGTGGATTGACAGACAGGGCAGGAGCCTACATATCTGTCTACCTCGGCGTACATGTTTGGCCATGCAAAAGCCTTCTGAAGGACGGGCCGAGTTTTTGCTTTGCTTCTGTGTCCACTCAGAGGTAAATGGTGTGCCACATACATAGCCTGGCGGTGCAACAAAGCGGGCACCACCAACTGTTTAAAGGTGTGGCCATCTTTAGTCACATGCCTACGAAGTACTCCATCTTCAAGGGCGTAAGTGATCTGGCTTCCTCCTCTCATCGTGAAGGTCCTTTCCTCGGTGGCCTGTTGCATCCAGCGTTTGAGGCTGGGGCAGTCTTGCTGCAATTTGGCAAAGTCTGGACGGGACTTCAATCGCTCTAGAGGTGCATCATCTGGTAAAGGAGGGGGAAACTCTCCGCGTTCCACATTACGTGTACTGACTGCAGCAGACTCAATGGAGTCAGTCGGAGAATCGTCCCTATTCTTGGCATCGAGGCCAAAAGTTGCTGCTGAAATGGCTTCATGTGACTTCCCCCGAGGGAAGTTATAACGAGAAATGTCCTTATGGTAGAGGTCAGCCTGAAAAATAGGAACTAGGTTCAGTGCGCGACCCATCAAGACAGGGTACATAAGCCCAATCATTACCACAGCTGGGGTTTTTCCCTTGTAGTATTTACAATCCAGGATAATGACACAGCAGCGTCGTATTTAGGGTGTTTCTTCAGCAACCCACACACGAACGACTTTGCCGGTATAATCTTCATCCCTGACGAATCTCTCGTCAACAAATATGCCATTGGCCCCTGTGTCGAGGGCTATCTCAATTTCCACACCATTTATAGATCCTAGACATTTTGGGATCACCTGCGGATTACCCCATTCGGTGAGTTCCACATAGGCAAGTTTTACGTAGGTTCCTCAGCGTTATCCCCAGTGGCCCTTTCTGGCCTTATTTCTACAGCATGGGCCATGTGCATGGCCGGATGGCTTTGTGGGCCACCGCTGTGTGAGGGAGTGTGGTGGCTCTTAGAGTTTTGCTGAAAACCCTGTTAATTTGGAGCAGAGTAATGGCCTTTGCCTCTGAACTGCTGAGGCTTAGGTCTTACTGAGTTATCCTTCTTGAGTGTGGATGCATGGCCGTAATGAGGCTTAGGAGTGTAAGGAGGATGTGCTGGACGATGTGAGTTCTGCGAGGGGCCCTTGTGCTTCCCGTTCCTATGATCTCCTTTCCGGTGAGAATCATGGCTTGCTGCGGGGGAGATACAACTCTGAGGACAAACCTTGGAATTGGCCCTTCTTGCCCTCATAACATCACAGAGACGTACTGCAGGCTGGTTGTGCTGGAGGTACTCGTCCACAGCGGCTAAACTTTTCTCGTAGTCGATCTCATCCTTCAGCTGAGTCCTTACATATGCAACAACATCTGAAGGAAGTTCATTGGCAATTGCATCAAACATCAAGAACGCATACAACTTCTCACGAGGACACTTTGCAACTCGCAACCAATCATTAAAGAGGCGAACCTTGCGTTTGCCAAAGGTACTACAGTTCTCCTCCTTCAATGGGAAAGCAGAAATATACCTAGCACGACACTCAGATGGTGAAAGGTTCTGTTAGGCCAGGAGTGTGCTTTTAACTTTCTCATAGTCCCTCAGTTGCATTTGGTCGAGTTTACTGACCAGGGCGAGCAGACGGGGTGGCATAGAGTCAAGCAGCCAACGACTCTTCTCAGCCTCTGTGCCTTCGTTAACTGCCGCAAGACTTTCGAAAGAGCGGATGTAAGTATCAAGCGGTTGTCTGCCGTCGTCTTCGTATTTCGGTATTGGGGAGGGCCTCTCACGAGGCTGGTTTCCATTTCCGGCTGAAAGACCACTGTCTGGGGATCCCAATCGAAGCCGAGCAAGCTCAAGCTCGTGTTCACGTTGTGCTTGTGCCTCATCACGTTGTGCTTGTGCTTGTGCCTCATCACTTGCTCTCTTCTCCAGCTTATCTCAGCGTTCAACCATCTTCTCATGAGCCCATTTGAAGAGCTTCTGCCCTGGGGGAAGACTGTATCTCTCACTCCTAGCAATCATTATGTACAGGTAACGCTCCTCATCGAATGTTTCGATGGTTTCCATGTTTGTTTCCTGTGACTGCCTGGTTTCCATGGTGGTTTCCTAAACAGTCAATAACGAAGTGCCAAAACAACCACACAAAAAAACAAATCTCTACAATCATAGAAAAAAAAATGAAGGAACCACACAACACCAAGGAGAAAAAAAAATTCAACACCACAGTTCAAACTTAAACGTAAAAGTGATCTCAAAACCTCACCATAAAAGTGACTCAAAATACAATCAAGTGCAACAGCAGCAAAATGTTGCAAAACAGTGCATGAAACACTGGTAATACAGAATGGCAGTCGTGCCTGCTTAACAGCAATACATGGCAGTACCTACGTTTATGGTGCAAATTAAAGGAATGAGCAACAACGAATTTTACCGACTAGCACCCAGTACCTGAGAATACAAACAAGTACAGTATAGCGGTCGTGCCTGTGTATGGGCGCGTATATGGCAGTACCCACAAATAAAATGTCGTAAGTAAAATTCTGGAGTGTTACCAAAAGGACACAGATCCTATGCAAAATACACCAATGATAAGCTAACAGCTTACTAGGCAGCCATATTACACATTTCTACTAGTAATGAGAAAATTTATTTTCAAGTGACAACTCAGACACATGAAAGGCTTAGCCTAGGCTCGATAAATGACACCAAAGTTTTTCTTCCCTAATCTATGAGCAGTCAATGCTTGAATATAAAACACAATTATAAGCAAAAATACTTAATATGCTTTCTCCCAATTCCTAAATCCCAAGGAAATATAAACAATTCCTAACAAGTATCACCCTTTAACGGATATATAAAACACGAATGCTTTAAACTCAGTCTTATAACGCAAAGAAATTAAATTTTAAATAACACGTCTTCTCGTCATGCAAAATTTCTTAAGTCTGTTACCACATAAACTCATGTAGATTTCCTGAAATATTGTTTACCATAATCAATATTGCAAATAAAAAAAAAAAATATCCGCAACGTCTCTAGCGCGTAAATTTTCGTGTGCAGCCTATAATTAATTCTTTTCAATAATCGAGCCAATGGTAATCGGGTTTCATGTGCAATGTTAAAAAGCAATATAAAAATAAATTTATAAAATCAGTCTGTCTGTTCGGGTCCCTGTTCGGGCGCCAATCTTGTTGGGGTAAGGATGGTTGAGTGGTGTTAAGATTCTGTTTTACTAAGGAGACTCAAAGTACCGAGCTCGGTTAAGAGCTCACAAACAGACAAGACAGATATTTGTACTTGAACACCCCATCTCTTTTGCCATTAGTCGGTTAAATGAAACTCAGAATTCAACTTTCTTTTAATTTTGGAAATGCAATGACATTAAAAGAATTGAATTAAATTTCTCAAATTAAATTTTATGATATGCTGCCTCGAATCCCGGAGGTGGTAAGCACGATTTCGTTTCCCAGCACCAAGGACGTATGCCAAGACTTTGGCCTCAACTCAACGATTACCTCTGTCACACAGGCAGAGTAGAATACAGGACACTGCAATTTCAGAAACAGAAATGACACACTGTTTATAATGGGAAACTGAAAGCATGAGCACACATATAATGAGTTGCCAATGTCATTCTACTGGATGAAAATATATTGGTTATTCACAGCTAACCAGAAATATTTATGCTACCATAATAGCATACAAAACCATTAATTCTTTATTGGTTTTAAAGTAAAACAATTTATTCACAATAAATGAAGAATAAGCAAGACAAATACAGTACTGTATGTATTCCTTAAATTGTGGGCAACCACAAAAGTTGCAATGCTTATTACTGATTTTCAATTAATATGGTAAAACACTCTATTTAGGATAAAGGAAGAATCTACGAGATAAATACAGTATTCATTCACTTTTGGTTATCAAGAACTGTTTGCAATGAAAAAATGAGTGTGCAAAACCACCTTTTGAGGTATTTACAACTTATAACTCAAAACACTTTATCCCCAACATATGAAGAATTAGCAAGATAAATACAGTATGCATTCATTAAATTGTGGTTAACAGGAAATATTTGCATAGCCAACAGGGTAAAATTACCTTTTAATTATTTGCAGTTTATTGCATAAAACCACTTTAGCTAAATGATTAATTATTTGCAATTTATATAGCAAATAGCTTTATTGACGAGTTTTTGACGTAAAACACTTTACTTACGATGATAGAAAGAGGTGAAATGAAATTAGAATTTATTAGGAAGAAGGATAGATTTTTACGGGCTCATAGCCAGTCTTCAGAGAATGAGATTTTCGTTTATCACATTCAATGAAAAGAAACTTCTTAGCAATGTATATCAGCTGTAATTTCCAGGTTAAGGAATTAACTTTGGCATGTGAGATTCCAGTTAGGTAATCTACAAAATTTAGTTTGTATGGGAATGGAATCTGAGAAAAAATTCGTAAGATTTAGCCAGTATCGAATGTAACTAATTCTCGAAAAACCAATTTGCTTGACCAACGAGCTTTACCATACACTATCCCTCACCTTGTTGTACCAGATGAATTCCTGTGAAGATGCCACATAAATAAGGTTTGAAATAAACTAAGACTGCTCAAGCGAGATGTTGCCTCTTGGAAATTTGGGCGCCAATGGAAGAGGCCTCATTCTCCCTCCTGGTGAGTTCATCTGTAGAATACATCACTAGAGCAGTAACTGGCTCTGATATCATTTAAGGACTATTTTAGTGGTGGTCCCTGGCAGGCAATTATAGCAGAGATGCAAGGGAGAGACAGTATTTTTAGGTGCAACAAGTGGAAGAAAAAAAAAATAAAACGAGAATAATGAAAAGTTAGGTTACTGGTAAACAATCTCCAGAACGTTCTTTGCTCGTAGGAGACGGAAAATAGGAGCAGCCTTTATATCTGGACAATGCTTTACACGCACAAGAAGAGTAAATAAGGTATATTTCGAATTTGCTATAAGCTAAAATATAAATTGCAAATAATCATAATCTGCAAAAGTCAAAAAGTGGGAATTATTTTTTTAGTTAGAAAAATGACAGTTAAGTTACTAAATTACTTAATAAGGCATCTAACAGCCTCTGGTGACTTTGAGCAAAACACTCTGTCACAATATATATATATATATATATATATATATATATATATATATATATATATATATATATATATATATATATATATATATATATATATATATATATATATATATATATATATATATATATATATATATATATATATATATATATATATATATATATATATATATATATATATATATATATATATATATATATATATATATATATATATATATATATATATATATATATATATATATATATATACATGTAGAATAAAAATGGTAAATATAAAATGCATAGTAAGGAAGGGAGCTGAAGATGAATAGTTTCAAGTCATCCAAAAGATGAAAGGGGAATAAAGATCTAAAGCCACATTAATTAATGTGAGAACCTTATTTCCATAGTCATTTTTAAAGAGAAAATGAAATGGATAATTAATTTCCATTGCTTTGATAGAGGTAGTCTATTTCCTCAACTAATCCCCAATACTCTTCCTTCTCTTACTCCGGCCTTTCATTTCAATACTTTTCGTAATATCTCTTGATCATATATTTAATTTCATTTTTTTTTAAATAAATGAAATTATTTGCATTTCTAATTCAGAGCTAACTTTACATATATATATATATATATATATATATATATATATATATATATATATATATATATATATATATATATATATATATATATATATATATATATATATATATATATATATATATATATATATATATATATATATATATATATATATATATATATATATATATATATATATATATATATATATATATATATATATATATATATATATATATATATATATATATATATATATATATATATATATATATATATATATATATATATATATATATATATATATATATATATATATATATATATATATATATATATATATATATATATATATATATATATATATATATATATATATATATATATATATATATATATATATATATATATATATATATATATATATATATATATATATATATATATATATATATATATATGTATATGTATATATATATATATATATATATATATATATATATATATATATATATATATATATATATATATATATATATATATATATATATATATATATATATATATATATATATATATATATATATATATATATATATATATATATATATATATATATATATATATATATATATATATATATATATATATATATATATATATATATATATATATATATATATATATATATATATATATATATATATATATATATATTTATTCATATATATATATATATATATATATATATATATATATATATATATATATATATATATATATATATATATATATATATATATATATATATATATATATATATATATATATATATATATATATATATATATATATATATATATATATATATATATATATATATATATATATATATATATATATATATATATATATATATATATATATATATATATATATATATATATATATATATATATATATATATATATATATATATATATATATATATATATATATATATATATATATATATATATATATATATATATATATATATATATATATATATATATATATATATATATATATATATATATATATATATATATATATATTTATTTATATATATACATATATATATATATATATATATATATATATATATATATATATATATATATATATATATATATATATATATATATATATATATATATATATATATATATATATATATATATATATATATATATATATATATATATATATATATATATATATATATATATATATATATATATATATATATATATATATATATATATATATATATATATATATATATATATATATATATATATATATATATATATATATATATATATATATATATATATATATATATATATATATATATATATATATATATATATATATATATATATATATATATATATATATATATATATATATATATATATATATATATATATATATATATATATATATATATATATATATATATATATATATATATATATATATATATATATATATATATATATATATATATATATATATATATATATATATATATATATATATATATATATATATATATATATATATATATATATATATATATATATATATATATATATATATATATATATATATATATATATATATATATATGTATATATATATATGTATATATATATATATATATATATATATATATATATATATATATATATATATATATATATATATATATATATATATATATATATATATATATATATATATATATATATATATATATATATATATATATATGCATATATATATATATATATATATATATATATATATATATATATATATATATATATATATATATATATATATATATATATATATATATATATATATATATATATATATATATATATATATATATATATATATATATATATATATATATATATATATATATATATATATATATATATATATATATATATATATATATATATATATATATATATATAGATGATCGAGTGTAATACAATATATCATTTAGATAAAAAGTACTTTTGCCAATTCAAAATCACCTAATGTGAAAATCAATAAAAATATATCATTAAGTTGCTTTTCTTATTAAGTCAGGATGTTTAAATAATAGTGGTGCACAGAAAGAAAATTTGAGATTTTAGTCATTATTCCCATATATAGAGCATTGCATACCTCGGAGGCTAGGACGACTTTTAGATGACGCAAACCACATGTTTCATTCAGCGTTTCGTGGTTTTGACCTCCAAACTATCAAATCAACTGTGTTAAAGCTTATGTCGATGAACACTAAGCAGCCGAGAAGGTGATATACCATTATAATGAATTAAATACGTTGCGGTACTTTGCATGTATTACCTGTGATTAGATATCATACATTATTATATTTCCAGTGATTAGGTATCATACAGTATTGTATTACCGGTGATTAGGTATCATACATAATTGTATTACCTGAAATTCGTTTCAATATTTAGTATGTTATTTGTAAATATAATATGTAGGCTAACATCAGTAGTGGTGGTTGGTCATTAAACTTTTATCGCTAACTAATTTATTGATCTGGTATATGTTTTGCAGTTATTTAACTGATACCACTAAAAAGCAATTAACACGAAAAAATACTGATATTGATGTTATACCAGGTGGTTTGACTTCTTTAAGGCAGCCAATACATGTCGGCTTGAACAAGCCGTTAAAAGATCATGTGCTTGAAAAATGGAATAGTTTGATGATGAATGCTGAAAAAATCCCTTACAAAATAATGTAATAAAATCTTTCAAAGTGCAGCATCTGTAATCCTTTTGACGGTACAGCTGATGATTTATTGTGAGACAATGATGAAGCCGAAGCCGACTCACCGGATTCAGAACTGGAAACCCTATGTTATTGTAAACAGTGAGACTCAGGATATGCTTGGCGAGTTTTTTTTTCTTTTTTTTTATGATTGTGATACCAGAACGGGCCAAAAAATACTAAAGTAAAACAGCCCTCATCAGGTCTGGGCACGAAGAATACTTAACATAAAGAAAAACAGAAATGGAGAGTGTAATGACTTATCAAATGTGATGGGAATCCTATACCACTGACAATGAATTTTGCATCACTTTCTTTTGGAATAAAAGAATTACACTTCTTTTGTATATTGTTTGTATGCTTGTGCTTGATGCAAAGATTAATAGCAATTAAAGCTCTCATCCATCCAATTCCTGGGGTTAAATCTCTGTAGTTTTCAAAAAAAATTTTCATCATGTTTATGAAAGAGTTCCACAGGAAGAAACAAGATATCATGTATTAAAGTAAATGAAATTTTTTTTTGTTGAATATGACTATAGAATATTCTTTAAGACCAGAAATCATATCTTTGGTGGTTACTTTTTCGATAGTGTGACTGTATGAATTTTAATAAGATGCATCGGAATTATTGCTATTGCAGAGAGTCTTTATTACCTGGGTTTCATAATAGTTGACAGATGAAGTTACTTATCTAGAATCAACAGACAAATGTATTTTATGGTTTCCTCTACCACTAGGACATCGACAGGTGATCTCCTGTCCTATATTACTCATGAATGGTCATCTTCTCTGAGAAACTATGGGGAATCCTTTGTCGTCGCCCTTGATATCTCTAAGGCTTTCGACAGAGTATGGCACAAGGCTCTGTTGGCCAAACTCCCTGCCTATGGCTTTACCCCTTCATTCTGTTCTATGATTTCAAGTTTTCTTACTGACCGTTCTATATCAGTAATTGTTGATGGCATGACATCTAGCCCTTTCTCTGTTACCAGTGGTGTTCCTCACTGCTCTATTCTTTCACCACCTCTGTTCCTTCTTTTAATCAATGATCTTCTACAATCTCCATCTTCTTCTCTTCTTCATGCCTTTGTTGATGATTCTGTCCTTCACCTTTCCTTTTCTTTTCTTCACAACCTTCATCTGCTACTCGTAATCAATCTCGCATCACTCTCTCTTCTACTCTTAACTCCGATTTGCAGAGAGTATCTCAGTGGGGGACTCAAAATTTAGTTAAATTCGATGCCTTCATGACACAGTTTCTTGCTATCTCTTTATCTTCTTCTTCTCCTGATAACCCTATTGTCTTCGAAACTAATGAAATTTACTCTTTTAACTCTATCAACATATTAGGAATCCATATAGCCTCTAACTTGTCGTGGAAAAATCACATAATCCAAATTTCTAAATCTTCATCCAAAAAATTGGGGGTTTTGTTTCGTTTACGTCATTACTTTTCCTCTTTGCAATTACTTAAAATTTACAAAAGTCTGATCCGTCCCTGCTTAGAATACTGCTCACACATCCGGGGTGCTTCTTCATTTATTTATCTTCTGGATAGGGTTGAATCTAAGGCTGTCAGACTCATTAATGATTTTTCTCTTACTTCTAACCCGGATCCTCTCTCTCTTTACCGTAAGGTATCTTCTCTTTCGTTTTTCTATCACTACTACTTCCATCGCTGCTCTGATGAGTTGGCGAGTTGCATCCCTCCCTCACTGCCGAGGACGTGTAACACTCACCAAGCAGCCTCATCTCACAGGAACTGTGTGGAGATTTGCAGCTCGCGGATTGGTCGGTGCAGCAACTGCTTCTTCCCATCTACCTCCAGACTCTGGAATACTCTTCCTCCTACTGTCTTTCCTAATGCTTATGACCTTTCATGCTTCAAAGCAGATTTATCATCATCTTAGAGCCTAGTCCTCCATATCTCTGGTTCCTCTGTACTTTGACTGTTTTTTTTCTGTCTACCGTTTTCCTTCGTGTGACAGTGCCTCATCTCTGCCTTGTCCTTAACCTTTTTCTTTTCCTTTGTCTTGGTATTTTCTCGTGCCCATGCCTTTATTGATGAAGGCAGTTTCGGCCTGTCCTGGTGTCACACTCATAAAAAAAGCATATGAGCTAGAGTTCTTTTATCTTCAAGGCATTGACCCAAATCTGTTCTCTAAAATAACTGTCAAGTCATTCATTTAAATTACTGTAGGATAAGAATATCTCATCTCGTTACTCTTGGTTGAAAAGTGTAATGAGAAACAAATATTTGGAAATTAATAAAAATAGAAGTATATACGAAGGTGTGATTGTACCAACATTTTATGGAGCAGAAACTTTTATTGCAAGAAAGGATGAAAGGAACAAGTTGAATTTAATGGAGATAAGGTGTTTGAGAAATATGACTGGAATATCTAGAATAGATAGAGTAAGAAATGAGTATGTCAAGCAGAAAACGGGTGGTGAAAGGAGCCTCTCAGATAGGTTAGATCAGAGAGAATTGAGTTGGTTAGAACACATTGATGGGAAGAGTGATGATCACATATTGAAAAAAGTGTGGAGCAGAAATGATTCAAGTTAGGCCAACAGGGAGACCTAAAATGAGATGGATGGATGGCATGATTAATGTACTGAATACTGAAATATCAATGGAGCAAGGAAGAAATCGTGCAAGATTAAGGAATGAGTAGAGGAAGATTATGTATAGAGGATAAGGAGCAAAGGAATTCCTTGCAACTGCTAGCACAGTGAACTGTTATGGACAAGTGTGAAGGAAGTTGCCATGTAATGAAACGGTGAGTGTAAACAAGCTTCAACTGTCAGTCCTAATGGTAGACTATCCTTGCCTGCCTACCTTGTGGGAGATCCAAGCAATGTGGAAGGGGGAGAAATGTGGCAATCCTTTGTCCCCAAGGAGTCAAGAGGAGTAGTTGGGGTTTGTGTTAATTGTGGTGAATGCGTGTATCTTAGCCCACTAATCCTCCTTACAAGGAGGAATGGGTCCAAAAATATGCATGTTTGTCTTACTAGAATTTGGAACTTACTCCCTGCGCATGTTACTTTCCTCCCTTACATTATTTGTTTTCCTCCAGTGGAGCGTACTGTACAAATGTACAAATTGTAAATAATATTTTTTTTATCAAAATATGTAATTATTGTAAATAGGTAATTATCAAGTTATTTCAAAGTTGTATTTAATGGGTCAATAATTACTCTTGGGTTGTTTGTAACTCCTCCCACTGAAATAGCTGTACATATAAATAACCTTGAAGTTGATCATTTAATCAGTTCAATATTCTGCTTGTCTTGGTGAACATCCTCTTTTATACATTAAGTAAAATAACTCTTGCTTTCCGTTTGAAGAAGTGAAGTAACTACAGTCGTTACATTGGTGACCCCAGAGTGTTTCTATCTCTCACCCACGCCATGACAGACATCAAACCTTCTACAGTGGCAACAGACCTTATTGCTAACTTCAAACTCCCGATGTTCTTCATCATCGACGCCCACATTTGATTCCAACGTGCAGAAATGCAATTTCGTTTAAAGAGGATCACAAATTCTGGAACACAAGCTGACCATGCTTTATCATCCATTGCTGACACACTCTTTCCTCAGATAGCAGACTGGCTGGAATCCCAGGGTGACAACACCATCGCATACCAGGACTTGAAAGCCTTCCTCTTGAAGAAATTCTCTCCATATCCAGAGAAAAGAGTTAAAATGATATATGACCTTTCAAAACAGGCATTAGGTGATCAGCGCCCTTCTGACGCACTTACTGAGATGAGAGCTATTGCCCGTCTTCCTCCTGACAGTTCTGGTACCAGTCAGACAATAGATGTACCCCTCGCCCTTTGGTTACAGCGTCTTTCTGAATCTGTCCGTGCTGCAATCACAGATTTTTCAACTTTCGATGATGCAGCTCTGGCAGCCCGTGCAGACAGACTTCTCGATGCTCACAATGCAACTAGTCATCCACCAATAAATGCCAGCACGCCTCCTAACAATACCAATATCAATCATATGCACTCCAACCCTCCAGACGAAGCCGTCGCTGCTGCCACATCTTCATCTCGATCATCATTCTACATCAATGCCCTCACATGACCTCGAGCTAAAGAAATTACCTCATATGCACAAAAAAGACTGGATGTCACGTCCAAACTCTGTTACTGTCACTCCCGCTTTGGTCACGCTGCCCAAAACAGCAAAAAACAATGTATATGGGCAAAAAAAAAAAACTTGCTTTAAGGTCGTCGCTGCCTGCAGCGGCCTCTGTCTCAATTAATGTTTTCTTCCTAGTTGATTCCATTACAGGTATCAAATTGTTGGTCGACACAGGTGCCTGCAGGTCTCTCATCCTGAAGTCCATGTTCCACAGTGGTTGTAGTTCAGGTACTAACAACAAATTGGTAGCTGTCAACGGGTCTCGCATCACTACTTATGAATACAAAGTTCTCCATCTATCCTTAGCCAACAGAACTTTCACGTGGAAATCTATTATTGCAGATGTTTCTCTACCTCTCATTGGAGCTGATTTATTTGCATATTTCCATCTCCTTGTCGATGTCGCCAATCGCCGCCTCGTGGACACCAACACCTTACCCTCAAATGCCATTGTTACCGCACCTGCTGACTTCGCTCTTCACATATCTAATGCCCAAAATGATTACTCCTTCCTGCAGTCTACATATCCTGAAGTCTTCAAACCAGAAGTTCGCCTATCTTCCCACACACCTGCAAGTCATAGTAATTTTCATTTCATGCGAACTTCAGGTCCTCCAGTATTCTCAAAGTTTCGTCGGCTGTCTCCAGGAAAACTCACCACAACAAAAAAGGTCTTCAAGGAAATGTAAGAAATGGGTCTATGTCAAAAACCATCCAGCCCATGGGCATTCTCATTGCACATAGTAATAAAAAAGGATGGCACACTATGGGCCTGCAGCGACTACAGGCGATGGAATATGATGACAGAACCTGATCATTACCCTCTCCCCAACATTGCTGATGTTACGACATACCTACATGAGGCCAAGTTATTTTCCAAGCTGGACTTGCAAAGGTTACTATCAAGTCCCTATGAATCCTGAAGACATTCCCAAGACAGTCTTAACCACTCCCTTTAGAGCATATACGTTCAACTACTCTTGCTTCGGCCTCAGAAATGCCGAAGCCACTTTCCAACGTATGATGGATGGGATTTTGGTTGACCTACCCTTCTGTGTTGCTTATGTAGATGACATCCTAGTTTTCACTCCTAATCATGACACCCACACCAAACACCTCCACCAAATTCTTGAACATCTACGCTCTGCTGGTCTCATCATCAGGCATGACAGGTGTGTATTTGGAGTCAAAGAAGTAGAGTTCCTGGGACACTGTATCTCCTCCAAGGGTGTTATTCCCC
>JAXCGZ010008848.1:0-7500 GCA_037179515.1 Halocaridina rubra
TTCTTCTTCTATAGGCATTTTGAAAAACTAGCTCATCCTAGATCGAATATGTTCCTAGTCTGGTTATTATTATTATTCTTGAAAGCCCTATCAAGTCTCATACACCCACTCTTCAATGGCATTTACTACCTTTGCTGCTACTACTGTTTCTAACAATGCAGTTACTACCACCATTATTTCTAAAACTACCTCTTACTACTGCTACGACTACTACTAACGATGTCAATAATAATACTGACTCTCAGATGGAATAGCATGTCCCACTTTTACGACTGTTGATACACTTCCTACTTATTATGTGATATTTTAATATATTTTTATTAATTTCATCTAAGGTTGGTATATAATATTATATTTTAAACTCACATTTTTTTCTGTATGTTTATCTAGAAATTTTATTGTTATTATTAATATTATTATTATTATTATTATTATTATTATTATTATTATTATTATTATTATCATTATTATTATTATTATTATTATTATTATTTATTATTATTATTATTATTATTATTATTATTATTATTATTATTATTATTATTATTATTATTATTATTATTATTATTATTATTACCTGCAGCAGACCCAGTAGCTCAATGATAGAGCGTGTGAGGTAGGAAGTGACGAGCCTGACTAATGCAGGTTCGATCCTGCTGCTAGGCTTTAAGAAGGGCATGCAGCCTTAATATCCCAGCTCTAGCATGTCTATATCCTCCCCTATGGAAAAGGGGCTATTTGTGACAAATAAAAAAAAACATTATTACCTGAAGTTGAACTAAATTGATAGAAGCGTGACTTTCATTTTCTTTCTCCACAATTTTGTCTGGATATTTCAGCGTTTCAGCCACTTTCCATTTTGACACAAGTGCGTTCATTCCTAAGTATAGCAGACAAAAGCTATAAGGTTGGATTCCTTTTAACCTTCTGTGGTGTAGTTAATAGCGCCTTGACTTAGTAACTATAAGTCCTAGGTTCAAGTCCCGGTCGGGGTAAAAAAATTATCATGTTTTCACATATGTAATATGCTTATTTGGTTATATATATATATATATATATATATATATATATATATATATATATATATATATATATATATATATATATATATATATATATATATATATATATATATAATATGGGGGTATATATTTATAAATATGCACCATTCAAACACACACACACACGCACACATTTGTCTCTCCACTCCTTAGCTCTTTTACACCCATTTTCGAACCATTTCTCTCTGGCATGAATTACACCAAAGTAGGTGTAATTCATGCCAGAGAGAAATGGTTCGAAAATGGGTGTAAAAGAGCTAAGGAGTGGAGAGACAAATGCTGGAAAAGGTATAGGAGGAGAAAAAACATAAATGCCTGGCAAACCTACAAAAGAGCAAGAAATGACTACCTAAGTAAAAGGAGAGAGGCAGAGAAAGATTATGAGAGAGACATCACCAGGAAGGCTAAAGAAAATCCCAAGCTTTTCCACAGCTTTATCAGAGGAAAACTGAAGGTAAAAGAACAGGTTTTAAGGCTAAAGAGAGCGGATGGAAGCATCACTGAGACGGACGAAGAGATCTGCAAAGAATTGAACAAGGAGTTTCAGTCAGTATTTACAGTAGAAAATACCCCACCCCCTCAGATTGCAGTGATAGAAGCTCAAGGGCCGGTATTAGAGAACATCAACCTTACAGCCACAGAGGTATGCAAAGCGCTGATGGATTTAGATGTTCATAAAGCTACAGGTCCTGATGACATATCCCCTCATGTGCTTAAAAAATGCGCAAACACAATATCAGTGGCACTAAGTATCATATTTAAGGAGTCATTGGAGTCGGGGGAGATTCCAAGATGCTGGAAACAAGCAAATGTGATACCTATCTTCAAAAAGGGAAGGAGGGATACGGCTCTGAACTATAGACCAGTTTCCTTGACCAGCATAGTTTGCAAACTTATGGAGAAACTACTAAGGAAACATATCTCTCTTCACTTGGAATCCTTCAACTTTTTGTCAGTGAGGCAACATGGCTTCAGAGAAGGAAGATCAACAGTAACAAACTTATTAGAATTTTATGATGAGGTAAGCCAAATCTTACAGGAAAGAGAGGGCTGGGCAGATTGCATATTCCTAGACTTCCAGAAAGCGTTTGACACTGTTCCACATGGGAGACTTATTAGGAAGCTGCAATCAATGGCTAGAATAGGTGGAAATGTCTTGGAATGGATAAAAACTTACTTAGAAGGAAGGGAACAGAGGGTTAGAGTAAGACACTCAGTGTCTGAATGGAGAAGAGTTAGTAGTGGAGTTCCACAGGGTTCAGTTTTAGGGCCACTTTTGTTCCTTGTATATGTAAATGACCTACCAGAGTGTGTAAATTCATTCATGAATATGTTTGCAGATGATGCAAAGATTGTGAAGAAAGTAAAAAACGAGAACAATGGTAGAGAACTTCAGGAGGATCTAAATAATCTGCATGAGTTGTCAGAAAAGTGGCTAATGAAATTCAATACCTCAAAATGTAAGGTAATGAGAATGGGTACAAGTGCAAGAAGGCCCAAGCTTGACTACTCGGTGGCTGGAGTACAACTTCAGGAGACAGAAAATGAGAGAGATCTAGGAGTAAACATATTGGCAGATTTGTCTCCAGAAATACATATAAATGGCGTAGTAAGGGCAGCATATGCATTCTTATCAAATGTAAGGGTAGCCTTCAGGCACATGGACAAGGAAATGTTCAGAAATATTTATGTAACCTATGTGAGGCCAAAACTGGAATATGCAGCCCCCTTTTGGAATCCGCACTTGAAAAAGCACATAGCTAAGCTTGAAAAAGTTCAAAGACATGCCACGAAACTGGTGCCAGAAATACGCAATCTCGGTTATGATGAGAGGCTGAGGGAATTAGACTTGCCATCACTCGAAGCTAGAAGAGTAAGGGGGGATATGGTGACAGTCTTTAAATTCCTTCATGGTTATGATAGAGTGGATAGGGATCGATATTTCGATATGGCTGGCTCTAGAACTAGAGGTCATAGTTTGAAGCTTCGGAAGAAAACTTGTTTGCAGGATGTAAGGAAATACTTTTTCAGTGTAAGAGTAGTTGATAATTGGAATTCGCTAAGCGAGGAGGTAGTTAATGCTACCTCAATCCATAGTTTTAAGGACAGGTATGATAAGTATCACTAAGTCTAAAAATGGAACCGATCAGGAGACGGGAAGATACGAGCTTTGGGCTCTTTCCCGTAAACACAATTAGGTAATCACACACACACACACACACACACACACACACATATGTATATATATATATATATATATATATATATATATATATATATATATATATATATATATATATATATATATATATATATATATATATATATATATATATATATATATATATATATATATATTTATATATATATATATATATATATATATATATATATATATATATATATATATATATATATATATATATATATATATATATATATATATATATATATATATATATATATATATATATATATATATATATATATATATATATATAAATTATGTGTATAAATTGTGTGTATATATATGTAATATATATATATATATATATATATATATATATATATATATATATATATATATATATATATATATATATATATATATATATATATATATATGTTGTTGTTGTTGTTCCGGTTTTACGTCACGAACTCCCTTTTCTGACAAGGGCTAGGACGGTCGCCTTCTTGCGAAGGACTTGTTTTGGCAGATGTAGTCGTTACCCTGAGTGCATGCCCTTGCTAACTTCAGACCGTGACGAGGCACGAACCCTTGACCTGACGCTTGAGCCACGGTGACTACTATATATATATATATATATATATATATATATATATATATATATATATATATATATATATATATATATATATATATATATATATATATATATATATATATATATATATGTGTCGTATGACTTCCGTCATGCTGAAGCCAGTCCGCCATGCTGAAGCCAGAATCTGAAACTTGTAACAGATCTTGAGGGGTAGCGGTTGGTCGAGGGCACGGATATTTTATTACAATGTTTGTAGAAAGTGCCAAGGAAATATATGACCGGAACCGTGAGACTTAGGATCTGGCATCGAGAAGGGCAGGAAAGGCCAGGAAGTTAGCCATTTCCTAAACCACAAGAAACATAAGCAAGTGTTTCGTACGCAGGTACACGCCCAGGAGAGATGCCCAATAACTCCTCCCCGGAAGTAGGAGGGATTCCACTTTGAACCTGGCGTTGATTAGTTGGACTAGAGATCCCTTGATCTCATTGGAGAATTGGATGTTAAGCCACGCCCTGCCCCTGGGGGTATTTCAAGAGCCACCCGGGGCAGAGACAGTTAGTTAGAACTTTGCCCGGGGCACGAATAGATCATAGATTGTGATAGTCATAGGGTGGGGGCATTGAGGCGTCGGATGTGTTGTACTCTAGAATAAATATAAGCAAAGGAACTACTGCTTGTCCATTCTTACCTTGTAACCACGCTACCATAATTATAAGTATATATACGTAGGAGGAAAATCCCTACGTCAGTAGTGACAAACGGTGAGATAACCCAATCATCTTACAAAGTGTGAATTCAAATGGAAGTCCAAAATTCATACGACAACTTGGCGGCAGTGCGGTACGGATCTTCACGAGAAAAAAAAAAAAAAAAAAAAAAAAAAAAAAAAAAAAAAAAAACATACGAAGAGACAGGTGAATGCCAGTGCAGACCCGTGCAGAGAAAATAAGAATGGCAAAAGCAGAAATCCAACATCTCCCAATTCAAGAAATGAGTGACGAGGCCAAACACCGGAGAATTCTCGAACTGGAGGAGCAAGTGCGGCGCCTACAAGCACGCGCCGATGCCGCTCCGTCGAGAAGGAACTTGGCCGACGCCGACAGTGAAACCGACGCCTCAAACATCGACGAACAGCCGGCCTCTCCGAACCCCGTGGTGACACAGGGAACGCAGCAGGCCCAGCCCCCACCCTGTGCCCTGGTTGTAAAGACGCCTCGAGTCAAAAATTCACTTTTATACCTCGACGGCACAAATGTAAAAGACCGTGAATGTCCGTCCATAATTCCCGCGACCGACTTCCTGAAATACTTGGGTCTGCGGATGAGAAGTGACGAGTGCTCAAATAGAGAATATTATAAAACTTTGAAGGAACTATTTCTAAGATATTTCTTAGTAAGCCGAAGTGTGACCGGAGCATTGAGTGAAAATGCCCATTACAAGAGGTATAAGTTGCCGGATCCGACCAAGAAGACGGCGATTCGACGATTTTACTCGAAGAGAAGAAGGAAAACCCGCTCCTTCCTTGCCTTCTGCCACGAAGTTTTTCAGGACCACCTCCTTAAAATAGCTAAGTACTTGTGATCTGTATCCAGTGAGTAATGGGACAATTAGTAAAAGAAATTGAGGTCGGTGGACGCCGCCATTTTATCTTGTAGTTATGCTTTGACTCAGCCAACCCGCTTATAAGGGGTGTGGCGCTTAATAAGTTGATAAAAGTAGAATTTCTGTACCCATTACTAACATGGATAATTTGTACTAATAGCTATAAGCAGTAATAAACTCCATTTTTGTTATAATTTGAGTAATATAAAGAATTTGCGTTGGAAGTGCGTTCCATTTATTTGTATTAATGCCTAGATTGAATTTTAAGAACGCGAATGTATCGATTTTTAATTGAAAAAATTTAATGCACGTGAAATCACTGTTACAGTATATTAATTTCTTAAGTGTAAGAATTACAGTGAGTAATATACTTGAATCTGCTTTTAAGGTTTTACTTAGAACACGTGTGGTTTTCGAGAAAGGAATGCGGAAGTGACCATTCGATCTCCCAACCTCGTTATTGTAAATCTGTAGTAATTGTACTGATCCTTGATATTTTAATGTACGTGTAAAATCATTTTCATATAAATTTCTTAAAGCGTAAGAAATAGTGTTAAGATTGCGCCTGTTTTCAAGGTTCTTTTTTTTTTTGGTTGTTTTTTTATCCGCGGGAGTAATGTTTTAGCGAAAGAAAGACATAAACGACAGATCGTTCTTTTTGTGTTATGATGATGGGGAATTAATATTACGATACGTGTGTGGCATGTTTTTTTTGAAGAATAAGAAATTTCGTGATATTAGTTAGAGATGAGTTTTTTGATTTCACGCTATGCAGGCGAAAGTAAGAGTAAAATTAGAGGAATTTGTGCTGTCCTAGAATAGGGAAGGTTTTTCAGTGTCACCCAAACGTAGCTTCAAGGGAGTAGAATGTTTGTTTGTTCGTTAGAATGGGACTTAGGACTAGTGAGGCAGTCTGTGACCGTGCGGCCCAACCGAGATTTCACCCTTACGCTTCTTACAACCAACGTTGTAAATTAAAGGGAATTTTATAGAAAGGGGACGATTGTTTTGTAAGTGATGCAGCGAGTGAGGCAGAGAATGAGTATGAATGACCGGGGGTATAATGGGGGGTTGCTCTAGGGGGTGAAATCGCGGAAAGCACCGTTAGGAAGCATGATTGGGGAGTCTGCGAGGATCGTTCCCCTGCTCCGCCAGGTCCTTCTGCATGCCATATCAGAGTGTATTTATGGGAGGTGATGCGCTGTTGCAATATCTAGTGAGGGATATGGATGAGAAGGTAATTCTCCACCTGCCCAGATATGGTTGAAATGCCGAGTTTGTTTTATTTTTGTTTTGTCCCCTACTCCGCCATTGAGATTATTATTCGATTTCCGAGAGATTCCAAGATAGATGTTACGTGATGAAGGACGTGAATCTATGAATGATTCTTTATTGGCTTTTCTCAGCATTTAATGATTGTTCTTTTTGACATTTATAGTAGAGTAATGCTATGTAGCAGTTGCTAAGTCCTAAGTATCTTGGAATAATAATCTAGTTGTGTAGACACATACCTTCCATTACCACCCTATTCCTAGGCAGCCCCGACCTGCAAGTTCTAAAAGTCTTTAGATTTTGTCCGTCAGACAAGTCCCTAGTGCCCATTGAATAGAGATTGCAATCACTTGCAGTTGCAGGGGAGGCAAAGTATAGCCTCGATTACCAACGTATGGCCATTGTTGGTACCCTGAAGTCATAGGGAACCTTTCTTACAACTGTAGTAGTGACATAGGTTCAAACTTTCATCCCGAGATCTACTTCGAAGGTACGTGCGAGGGCCGTAAAGGAAGAGAATCGCTGTGACGTTGCAGGTCTCCTGCGTGGTGGTCTTAGTCAAGATCGGCCGAGGGCGGGACGAGGAAGCCGGGCTGGAAGGATTAGCGGGATGGGCCCAGTCCTTGTCCTTTTTGTTTTGCCTAACCGAGTAACGGAGATATGGCAACAAACCTGGGCCTGCAGCAAGGACGGCGGGGGAGTGAAAGCGAAAGAATCCCCGAGGGAAACCGTGGATTCGCACCTAGCAAGAATTCAGGAGCAAGGGACAGAAAAAAAA